>APFE030710136.1:166250-195763 GCA_000404065.3 Pinus taeda | reverse complement strand
AAAAAATCATTTATAAACATATATTAAAATTTAAAATAGTTGGAATACATGTGATTTTTATAGTGTTTAAAGTCCCATGTGTTTGACAACACAAATTGTCCTAGTATAAATTTAAAATAGTTGGAATACATGTGATTTTTATATTGTTTGAAGTCCCCATGCGTTTGACAACACAAATTGTCCTAGTAAGAGTCATGAGTTCTCTTTGGTATGAGGTCCCAATTTTAAGGGTTGGCATAAGAGAACCATCAAGATTTTGGCTAGATAACCATTATTACTTTCAAAAAACTATGTGAGATATGAAGGTGTAAATTGAAATGATTTAATGCACTAAGATGAAAAAGGAGTATAGTGAGGAATGTAGATTCTAACCTAAAACCATCTTATGCACTAAGATGAAAAAGGAGTAAGTGAGCAAGCAATGAAAGATAGATGAGAATTAGGAAGCAAATGAGTTAGTTAGTAAATACATAGCGACATAAGCAAGGAAACAATTAGTTGTAATCCAGGGTAACAATATGTGCTCAACTTGCTAGAACAAATGAAGAATAATTAGCATTTAGATAAAGTGCTCATAAATGAAAGTACAAAAACTAAAACAACTAGTATATGGGAAAAACCATCTAATTTATGGAATAGTCCATGACCTGGTAGTGTGCATCCCAGAAAGCACACACACATGGATTTTTCCAAAATAGTGAGAAACAAGAACATGATGCATGTAATCATATAATTCCAGCAATGACCTTCAAGCTTCTAAATATTACAAAAGTAAGTTCAAAAATATTGACCTCCTAGGTCTCGTCTTCGATGAAATCAATAAAAATTCAAAAGTCCTGTTGTACTAGGAGTTTTACAAATTTATAGGTAGAGCTTAGTAACTACCATTTATGATTATTGAACTTTTGAGCAAGACATTTACAACTCTTCAACTTCTCATAATTTATAAATTAAATAAAGGAAAATAGTTTTGAAACTCTTAGAAACAGGTTGACAGTTGTTATGATCTGAGTGGATCTTCAGTTGAGAACATCATGGTGTCTTCAAGAAATGCCACATAGATTCATAAGATGGCGTAATCACTTGTTTCTGCTAGATGAAAAGCTCTCTCTATTATCATGGTGTTCAACGTTGTCCTAGGAAAGCACTAATTTATCATTTTCAAGTGAAAACAAGAATGAGTTCATGGTAATGTGCAATATACAATGTTCCACTAGCTAGGCCATATCCTTCTCCAGTTTCTCTTGTAACTTGAAAGTATCAAATAACAATGATGGAGGCATATGTTTATTCTTGTGTTAATTTTGGGGTCTTCCATTAAGGTTTGAAGATATTCTTTGAGCTTTTGTTATTGCTAACCTACAACACATAGTACTCCTTGTAGCTAGGTCACTTTGCTCCTTGGTTGGTTCTTAATAGGAACATTGGTGAGGATATTGGAAGGCATATCCCTTGCATTTAGCATCTCTTCCAGTTCCATGCTTACTCCTCTTCACTTGACTTGGTCTTCCCATGGATCTCCATTAATGGGAGTTGCTCATTTTGGTGCTATGCGCTATTGACTCAACTGATTAGTAGTGTACAACACTCCTTACAATTGAGGGTTTTCCTCCTTGGTTATCTCTCAAAATGGTAGACTTTATACTGAAGTTTCCTACATAATCACTGAAAATAATCAATACCCATTATACATATTAGCATGACATGCAAGACACAAAGGATTGAGGGATTGGTTTCCAGACATGTTGTGCCTATGCAAGGTAAAAGGTTTCAATGGTGATTTTAACCCATATATCCTTCCTTAACCTTCATAGTTACATATTCATAAGTCTAACCTAGATGTCTATGTGTTTCCCAATGAGGACCCTCTTTGTGCTTCTAATAGATAAATTATGTGTAACACCCTGCTCCCACATTTACTCAAGCTAAAAGGTCAATTGGGGTAAACATGTGACAAGTGGCTACTATGATGTGATTCAACTCCCCATGTACAGTTAAGGAAGTGGAACCGATAAAAAAATCAATCTAACCTTCCACACATGATACATAATCTCTAGGATCCAACCAACTGTTTCAGGTGCTTAACCCTTGAAGCAACTTGTCTTTCACTGGCCTAACACCCCAGTCGCTCCCATGATAAGGAAATAGTGCAACTGAGACCCTCCATTCGCTCTGACAGTAAGTTCATCCGAACGATTATGGAATTTTTCAGGTAGTTTTGTGCCAACGCCTCTGGATTCCTTGCCACTTTTTCAGGGCCAGGACTCAGACCACTGCCTAGAACTCCATGCGACTTCTAGAAATGATAAATAACACAAAATCAAAGGCAATAATGCAAGCATTTGATCAATGACTTGACTAGACCCCTACTAGCCATGACAAGAATTTTGTCAAACATGTCACAAATATGTAATCTACAGGTCATAACAACATATATGAGCATAAGAGTCTCATACTTATCTGAGATTCGTAAGGAAGCATTGATGCCTCTTCACAATAGTTTCATTATCATCTATTAGGTCATATATTCATTGTTGATTCATTTACAAATCAATACATGATAAGATCCATACATCATCAATGCCATAAAACATGCTCATAACTAGCATATAACCAACATAAATAACAAGGATACAATGGCCATAAATACCACATATGAATTAATACATTTACACATGAAATACCAAGGAGAAGAAACTTTTATTAATGAATGCATAAGCCACTAGTAGAAAATCAAAAATTATTGACTAGGTGACTAAAAAAGTTAACGCATCTTTTCCAAGTGAAATACTACCAAAAATGAGCAATATTAGGTGACCTAACTAAAAACAACTAACATAAATTACTAATTTAGTCTCGAGCTAGAATATATGACTAGTGAATAAGTAGTACAACTAAAAATGACTAACGTGAATGACTAATTTAGTTTAGGAAAAAAAATATGACTACCTAACAAGTACTACAATAATATGAATTGGTTTTTTATGTTAGTCATTTTAATTGTGTCACTTCAACAATCTAAATTTATAAGAGATAGGGGATTCAAATGATATTATAGATTGGATGAAAGGTTATACTTACTAAAAACTTCCTTATTAGATGAGTGGATGATTAGAGTTATGGAGCTGAATAGAATCTCGAGGGTTATATCCTTTGATCACATTCAAAGAATTAAATTCAAATACTGACAAATTATCCAAAATGGGAGTGAGCTTATAGCGAGGTCAAATACATTATGAAGAATACATGCAAGGACAAGTATTGGTTAATTGACTAATGAAATGGCAGTTTATAAAAGTGACTATCAAAATTACAAATAAGATATTGAAGTGGGGTCATTGATAACAACTTAAAAAACACAAACGAATATGTTTAAAAATAACTAAATAAAATAATCATAAATATATAAAACAACTGTACATGTCTTACAATGGATATAAGATTTTTATACAGTAAATTATATAACAAAACTTCAATGTATACTTTTCGGCTTGATAGGACTACGCCAAAGTAAAGAGAAAAGAACCAATGACAGAACCCGAGATAATATATCCTTTAGCCCGAAAGGAATGTAGAAGGAGATAAGACTTTTTGAGTTAGTTAGGCAGATTGTAGTGTTTACGAGCATCTACTTCTCCATACGGTAAGGTCCTACCCCCATATCGGATAGTGTATGTACAACAATTGTATGATAAACCAACCCAGCAAGGTCAAATCCTTATTTTGGGTTCCAAGTGGAAATTTGTCGCACGAAAATGGTCATTTCAAGCAGATGGAACCTATTTCTTTCACTAGTTGGTTAGGTAATGTAGTAAGGATGGCCAATTATAATGGATAAGGCAGACCTCTTTCCTCTTGGACAGGCCTCTATCTAGTCCCTTGGACAAGCTTCTAGCTAGTCTCTTGGACAAACCATCATCTTGGACAGGGAAGGAAACATAAAGGATGAGGAAGAATAAGGGAAATAAAAAAATCCCAGCCAAAAGAGAACGCGTGCAACGTAGATTTGATATTCACACCCGATATTTTTTCTTGACCTTATGTGACCATAGTCTGAAAGGGGTGTGCTCCGCAGGATAAGTAATGCTCATGCCCTTCCCCAAAATAAGGATAAGAAGGCCTCTTTCTAGTCATTCTATAGGATATCAAAATTCTGAGTTCTGTTGCTGAAGTGATTGGAATGCTCCCTGAAGGTGAGTAAATTTCTCTTGCACAGGAGTAGGTGGATCCACTTTTTTAGATGTAGTGGGAATCACATAATATGCTTCATCCATTGCACTATTCAATGAGTCATGCATCGCAACCATTATAGCATGTATTCTTGTAAGTCCTTGGTATGAAGCTCCAAGCACTCAATGTCGATCGTATAGCTCATTCAATATCTCTTACATGTACAAATCGAAATGTCTGGATGGAATGAAAAAAGGGTAAATTTCTATGCGTGAGATCTTCTGAGAGCTTTCACACAGCGCGAGAGACTCATGGTTTCCCAAGGGCTAGAGTATGTATTTTCAACACCCTTCGCTTAACCCCCTAGCCATGAAGTGCCTTCCTACCAAGACAAGGAGATAACATCTGCTACTGCATCTCTGGTATGGTGCTACTCTGTTCCCAAGATGGGGAATCTGGTTCCTATGTGGTGTCTCTGGTTTGTAGAATCAGGCACAAATCCTCTAACTGTTGAGAAGAATCCTTATGTATCATTTGTTGCAACTCTATATGTGAATGTGAATGATCTATTATGGATGAAAAATTATCCTTAGTTTCAACAACTAAATTTGAAACAAAGTATGTACAATAATTCCAGGTTCTTATGCAATACGAAATAGGTGATTCTTGTGGGAAATACTTTTATTGTGGTCTCTCTTTTGCATGTGCTCTTTGTGACTTGTCATGGTATCAGAGCAGGAAGTGACAAAGAGCCTACGGAGAAGAGTTTAAGTTCAAATGTGCTACCAACAATTTGTGGACAACATCAAATATAGTGGACGAAAATCATGGTAGTAAAAAAGTATTCACAAAAACATAAATGCAGTTCCAGGTGAATGAAAGGCACTCCAAAATCTATAGAAGTAGAAAGCAAGTGGCGATTCTAACACACTGAGACCCCCTTCTCTGTCCAACTGCATGAAATATCTTGCTAAAAAAAACAATTTTCCCTAAATTTCTTTTCCAATCTGTTTGTTGTTTATATTGAGAGAAAAGGCATTATATTAGAGATGAACAAAAACAAACTCAGCACAGAAACACTAGAAAAGACAGTTTTAAGTCACTGCCATGTTTAGTTACAGCCCCTAAACACATATAAGTGAATGAATTCCCCATGGCTAGTAAACATCATTCGAGATCATAAAGAAACACACCTGCCATCACCGTTGACTCAACTACAATGAAATGAATAAACCTTACACAGAGCTCATGTGAAGTTATACTTTAACAAAGTGAAAATCTACGTTTGACAAGAAATGAGAAATAGAATGAGAAATAACAATCGCATGAGAGATGAGGGCCCAAGGTATGATAAAAGAAATCCATTTCTTTCAAGATCCAAAAAACACAGTGCAAAATATAAATGAAAGCATATTCATGATTTCACAACATAATAGTTAATAGATCACCAAATCACAACATATCACATATTTCAACTCATTATAAACTAGAGAAACCACATTCATTTCATGTCATAACAATCTGGAATCATCATTCTATTATATTGAAAGTTGGAAACATAATAATGTGGAAATTGTCTCATGAATTTGGAATGTCATATTTATACAATTCTAGGAAATGAGTCCAGATAATAGAATTTTCAATATTCTGACAGAAGCAACGCAAGAGGCCTAGCCCATACAACAATAAATTTATCATAGTTTGCATCCTCAAAATTTTGTTGCATATGAAAGCTATTTCCATAGTATTTCCTTTACAGTCAAGTAAGCCGTTCTAGGTAAATGGTGAAGCTGTTGGCTTCAACTTTTTTGTAAAATAAGTTTCCATTTATATGGGGAAAATAGGGGAACTATTAAATGTTGAAAAGTAGGTCAAAGCACCTACAAGTGTTGCAGAGATGACCTTTATAATATTCAAACATGATAAATGATAAAACATAGTAACAACGATGATTGATAAACCATGATTCATGTTTTTATCATTTCACCATTTTTAATTTTTAGTTTTTACATTACATAATGATGAATTTACATGGGATGAATTGTTACATTGCGATTTTTAGATTTTTTAATTTTAAAGATGCCCCCCCAGTGCTAGGAACCCTGACACCCTGCCTTCCACCCCCATGAATTTCCATGAAATTTGGGGGCATCTACACACATTCCCCATGTATGTTACCCCGCTCGTGTGCTCTAGCATCCTAGAAACATCATGGAACATTGGTAATTGTCTATTGTTTAATGACAAAACATTCAATATCTTATTTCATGGAGTATTTGCCTCCAATAAAAATTCTTTACAACACAAATGGAGTCCCAAACCCTCCAAGAAAAAAATGGTATTTATAAAATACTCAAATCTCTCTTTTTCAAGTATAGAATGAGCCCAAACATGAGATTTTATATTGGGAAAGCTTTGATGTTTTTTTTCCATTTTAGTTAATTTTTCCATTTCTTGGCCTTAGTCTTATTGCCTCTTAATAAGAAACAACTGAAAACATTGAGATACAATCATTTATGAGGCTCAAACAACTAAAATTTCTTAGTTGTTTCTCATGGGAGAAACATGTTTCTCCTAAAATATGGACATGAAACATCACTAGAAAACTCAAGCCATTTTGCACAGTCCAAAAACTAAATGGCATCAATTTTGGATACCTTTTTTCAGTACAGTTTCTAGGAAAGATACTATTATAGTACGCAGGTAAGAATATGCATAAGCATACTCCATTTTGAATTGGAGCACTTCTTTTTATCTAAACTCAAGCAAGTTTTGAAAGGGGCGCTAATTTTTAAAAGGTTACCTAAAAGTTACTTCAAAAACAAAAGAAGTTATTATACAGATTATATCCTAATATCTATTCTTTATGGATTGATAGTAGTTAATGTACCTCCAGATGTGCACAACTTGACAATAAAAATTATGTTGTTCAAAAACTCAAAAGTGGAGAACAATATCAAGGGAAACGAAAATAAATCCAAATATCATGAAGTTAAAGAAGTAGGATATGAATCCAAAGATAAGGAAGTGGTTGCAATCATCCAAATCTAGAAAAGCACTTGTAATCAACAAGCTAGTTGTAGTCAATATTATTCCACATATGCAGGGTGCAGGAAAAACAACCATTAAAAAAAACTATGTTAAATATGAGTAAACAACCCTTGAAGGAAAGAAATAAAATGGCATAAATGACTATGTACAGGAAACTGCTAAGAAAAATCCATTTAACATAGAATGATCTTTAATTAGGCTTGTGACAATGGAAATTACTAGGTCTCAACTTTCAAGCTTACCAATTATGTGTACAGTGTAGTCTTTGGAAGGCATAGACTAGTAGAAGCATTTCACAAATTGTCAATATATGTCTTTTACAATTAATGGATCCATGGCAATAATTGGATATGTTGAATGACATAAATGGTGTCCAAATATGTTGATGATGGAAGAATGAATATGTGTATTCAACCCTCGATATGATGATGCCATTGAGTAAATCACAATTAGGTACAGAATGATGCCCTTCTGCCTTATACCAAAAACTTATAGGAAGAATGTTTTCAAACAAAAAACTTTCTTGGAAACAATTTCCATCACCTGTCCTAGAGCATTCATCAATAGCATGAGGCTCTCTCTCTTTAAACCAACATTAGCAGACCCATAGGGCTTGACCTAGACTCACTGACAAAACCTGGCTCACCACCAAAATAGGGCAAGCCAATGTAGGGCAACTCAAACTTGGCACCAACAAGTTTGACTCACATTGACTTGCAACTACTCACATATAAAACCCTAAACCACAAATATTTGGCAATATTTTGATTGGTCAATAAGTTAGACTCAAGGAGCCATAAAAAATATTGTTGTCCCTCATTATATTACCCACAATTCAACCTTTGTATTGACTAAATTTTTGTGGAGTCTAAGTCAAACTCTTAGCTTTTGGCTCACTAATTTTTTTCGCCAAACCAAGTTTTGTAGCACTACTTTATAGGTTCAAAAACTTGTTGCCTCTCATTTTATAGCCCAAATAGCTGGGTTTTCCTAGAGTTCAAGTCAAAATATTATTTTTTTGCCTCACTGAGTTTTTCACCAAGACAAGTTTGTAACACTGTTTTAGAGGCTCCTTAAATTCTCATATTTCATTCTGATTCTAGTTTTGGTCTGTGTCTTCTGCCCTGGAAGAACCAACACATAGTATTAATTGGTTCTAGATATTTTCTTAAGTCTATTGCTAATAGTAGTGCATTCCTCCAAAGATATATATTGATAAAAACCTAATATGTTGGAACTTTGATTCCTATGACACTGCAAAAGTTAAAACACACTTTAGTTCTTGAAATTTGATAACTGCTTTGGATTTTAGGTAACGATGTATTAATTGATAGTTATGATCACTATGTCTGTCCATTATTATGGACCATGGTGACTTTCGTTCTAAGAAATGGTGATATTGGCACATACACAGGGATTGTGAAACAGGGATGGATCACAAGCTTGAAGAAACTAAGAAATATTTCTTTTGGCCTAATCACATGCCATCTTGATGAATGTAGGCTGCAAGAGCCCAGATCAACCAAATGATCATGTTCATAACAAAAAATATATAGTAGTTTACAATCTTGAAGTATTAAGAGATAGGAAGATAAGCAACCCTATGTGACCTATGCACAATACATAATAAATGTGTGGTTTGAGAGAAAAAGACGCTATGGTAGATTTCTTAGAAAAAGTAACATTTGTGTTAGGGTGGAAGCTGTGGAGGGGATCATCTTTGATCTAGTTAGGAGAATCAACCAAAAACAAAGAAAAAACATTAGCATTGTATCAAGATTGAAATATTTAAGGAAATCAAAAACTTAACTGTAATTCGAGAATCCTTCATCATAACCAAACATATGTGAAATCAATTGATCACGCATGTTAGTGTCGGTATCTTCATCCCTCCGTCAGAGATCAATCCTCTTGTTGCATTTCATATTAGGAGTCCCGCCCAGTCATCTGCATTCCATTAGGCGCATGGATCATCCGACGAGAGTGGTTTTCCTCATGTCCCTCATGTCATTTACCTGTTGGTTCATGTCTGTCCAAGGCATATACAATATTCTTTTCATTAAAAATTGCAAAAGGTTGTCTTTAGGGTTTCAGTGTCAAGTAGGTCTGAGGTTTGATTAGGGTTTTGTTAATAAATACTTCAAAGTGTCCAATAATTACCAGCAGGCCATGAGGAGGTTTCATCATCAATAAATTTCATCGACAAGTGTTCGAAAATGTGTTTTTCCTCAAAACTCTGTTTTGAGGAAAAAACAGAGTATTTAGCCTTTATTGTACTAAAATCATGTAAATTTTGTTTTCTTCATTGCAAATTCCTTCATCTGCACCCCGGTTTCTTTCCTTATCCTAAGAAGCTCCAACACCTGCAAAAACAAGCAAAGTTCAGCTCATTAGTTCATCACAAAGCCAAAATGGTGAAAAATTCCAAAAAACAGAGTTTGAAATCAAGTCATTTTGAAAACATTGTAAAAGTGGGTTTCATGAGATAAAATATTAAAAGCTCTTTGTTTATAAGCAATCCCTTCATTTGAAAGTTCATTTGTAAAGGACTAGCAATGCAAAATGATTTTGTTAAGAAAGAGGAGAAACTTGCGTGAAAATCGCTCCTGGTGACCGGCGCGGCACACTTGGCAGGAGGCGCGGTGCATTGGTGAGGCATGGCGCACTGGGCCTCAAAACTCAGTGTATTTTTGCACGGGCATGGCGCATTGGTGAGGCGCGATGCACTGGGCCTCAGAACTCAGTGTATTTTGCATGGGTGCAGCGCAATGGTGAGGCACGACGCATTGGGTATGCTGCGCGACGCATATAGCTAAAGGGCCCGAAAAGTTCGAGAACGACATCCAATCGCCAAAAATACACAAATTCACTTTGTTCCAAGTAGGTTGTGCTCCACTTCTGCTATTCATCCAAGTTTGTTGTTTATGTTATGATGGTTGATGTGGTGAGTGTTTAAACAAATAATCAATCCCTACCATTTCAAATTCCTCAAACAAAAATTGTTGCCTAGGGTTTTGATAACCATTTTGCTACCAAGTCCATCATTCCTCCATCATTCCCTTATCCCATTTTTCCCTGATTTCATTGTTCGCTAAGTTTCTCAACCCCCTAAATTCACTAATCCCCTATCCCAAGTTCCCTTTCCCAAATTTCCTATTGAAAAATCCCAAAGCCTAACCTTATACAAAACTCCCAAAATATCCCATATTTCCCTAACTACATCTATCCCAACAGTCCCTAATCCCCCACTATTTTTCCCTCCCCTTATCCTCCCTCATTTCACTGTTTTCCCTTGGTGGCAGAGGTTAAACAATCATCAAGGGCAGTCCATCATAGTTTGACACATCAGTACCTATCTCTTTAGGACAATTTTTCCATCAGTAGTCATGGCTTCTGATCCTTCATATGATTATGAAGTGGAGACCCAAGGTGACTCACCCACGGAGGGACATGCACCCAGGAGGCCTCATAGAGGGGGTAGACATATCAGAGAAGAACCAACCACTCTTGTTGAATTGCAGGCCTGCCCTCTTTCCATTTATTGTTTCTGACATCAGTCATGTTATGAATTTTTTGAAAAGGTTGCTAGCATTCAGTTTCACCATGAGTTGGCTCATTTGTTTGTACTGCATTTACATGGTGATCAAGTCACTCTAGCTGGTGTCACCTTCACACTTACACTAGAATCCATCTCAATAGCAACTGGCATACCTAACATTGGAGAGCCATGGAACAAGAGGCAGAAAATTGACCGACAGCATTATGAACCATATATTAAGCCCGGTTTCTTGAGGTAGCTCAAGAGAGTGTTTCCTTTCCGATACCTCAGAGATGAATATGCTCCACTAATGAAATTGATCATGAAGTATTTCAGCTGTGAAGGTTGGTTCTCTCGTTTATATGCTTATCACATTAGGTTGCTCATGCATTTCACTTGGGTACGGATGATGAACATTCCTTATTTCATGTGCCAAAATATTAAAAGGATGACCACTCTAGTGTAGCACAAGACCCCTCAACAGCAGTTTAACAGTATTTCTCATTTTTCTCTTATAAAAATTGTGGTTGTCCATCAGCTTGGCTTGTAGGGCATCACTTGGGATGATTTCATCTCTCGTGAGTTTTTTAGAGCTTCCCAGGCACCTTCAGAGACTTTGCATGAGACAGGTGGACCTTATGATCAACATGAAGGTCATGAGACACACACTGCTACTGTGCCAATATTTATCACTTATTAGAAGGGCACTAGGCAGTTGTTCGCGGCAGCAAAGCAAGTGTTATCTCCACCTGGGGTGGAAGGGGCCTCAATTCCGACATTAGCACCCCAGGTTCAGGACAAAGGCAAGAGGCCAATGCAGGATGAAGGGCCTTCAGGTGAGCAGGACTTTATTCTTGTTGAGGATGTTGATATGGGCCCGGAAAGCACAAATCTTAGAGAGATCATCCAAGAGTAGCATACCGAGATCAAAGCCTTGTCCCTCAACTTGGAGAGGGCTAAGTGGATTATAAAATACTTGGAGCAAAGAAATAAGTAGCTTGAAGATCAACATGTGGTTATGGAGTTACAAAACATTCGGGAGGATCGCCAAGCTGTCCAAAGGAGGAGGGTGGAGTTCACTTCACTTGAGCAAGAGATCAACACTGATCAGGAGTCTTGGCTCGAGAGAGTCAACATCCACTTAGAGAAACTGTTGGACAAGGCCGACAGGGACAAAGCATTATTGAGACACATGGCTTTTCACTACATGGCGCAGAACAAAGTTTGCAAGGCACGAATAAGGGATTTAAAGGCAAAACTAAGGAAGGCATCAAAAAGGCAAAAGAGGCAAAAAGAGCATGATCGACTCCGGATTTTGGCCGAGGAATCCTTGGCCCATAATATCTCTTGATAGAGAAGGTCCAGTCCAAATTTCAAGAAATTTGGAGCAATTTTTGCATTTTGAAAATTTTTTGGCACAAAAATAGAGTTTTCCTCCCTATGCGCCGCGCCACGTGGCGCTCGCTTTTGATAGAGGGCTCCAAATCGCAAAAACTTTGCATTTCTAGATTTTACATGAAAATTTATGCTTGCCTAGCTATGGGCAAGAAATTTGGGTAGGTTTTAAGCCCTCAAAGAGGTCAAAAACACTAAAAAAATGACCTCACTGCCCATATTTTGACACACAGGAAACAGTCTTGGCAGATTAGATTTTTGACAGGGTAAATGAAAGTCAAATTGAAAACTTCCACTTGGGTTGGAAAGTAGACGGACAAACCTTTCCAATACGTACACTTGGAGCTTATTTTGACATCAGGAATTCCTCCAAAAGTGGGTCCAAACAGGCATGGCGCATAGAGGAAAAATTGCGAGTTTGACCCAGTTTTGCTTTGTTTTTCGCCCAATTTTGCCTAGTTTGACTTTTTTACTTTCCTAATGGAAACTCTATGATGTAATTTGATAAAAATTGATGGATCATGATGTAAATATGTTGGATTTTTACTTGTAGAGGTAGATTCATCAGTTTAGAAGTTGTTTCAAACTGAATGAATCAGTTTCCTTGTTTCTAGAGGCATGCTGTTATGTTGCCTAGATTCCAGTTCTCAGTTTAGGATCAGTTGGATCAGCTCCTAAATAGGTGAGCTCGACCCCTAGAGGCAAAGAGGATCTATGTTTTTCTATATTATGTTGTTTTTCATTCATTAGCATGGTTGGACTCTTGAGAAAAGCCTTGAGCTTCACTGTACATTCACATCAGTATTTTGGCTAAGGAATTGAGACCAAGATTTGCAACATTCTTTGGGATCCCTGTGGCATTTGTTTTGGTACAGTGCTTTATTATGTCTTTGTGAATTTATTCATGTGTTATATGTATCATTTCTCTTTATTTCTTCTTAGCTAAACACACAAGAGTGTAAGTAGAATACATTGAGAATTGCAGTGCTCTACTTGAAGTTTGGTTTAGTCTTTAATGTTTTCCACTATTTGGAGAGGATCCATGGCTTCCCTTGCCCTCTTCAACTCCTCCTCATTCTGATCCATCCACCTCACTTGATTTATAATGCCAATTACAGTTGCCTACCTTTCCCCATCGAAATCCCTGCAAGACTATGCCTTATTTCCTGCACCCAAAATCCGCCTTTCCCTTTGAGCCCACAAAACACCATTCTATCAAGCAAACTCCTTTACATGTATACCTAGCCTAAGATTAGCAACTATTTCAGTCATCTCAAGCCCTTAGTGAATACAATTTGCTGAGATAGACCTGGAGAGAGCCCTCTCCTGACCTGGTAGGGCTAGCTACCAGGCTGAGCGTGGTTTGATGTGGACCTAGAAGCTTACCTTTTCAGCCTGAGGTAAATCTAGGCTCTAACAATGCAAAATTCCATTTGTCAAAGCTATGAAATAGAGTTCAAGGGGTGGCAAGGAGTTCAATATGCTCTAACACTACCAGATGCTGCAGACATTTAATAACCTAGCTAGTACCAAAGAAAATGTGACAATAATTTTAAATGTTGGAATGTTGAGTATAAATGGCATCCTATCAACTCTTATCTATCATGACATTAAGATTCATAAACCCTACAATGTGCATGCTAATGGAATAGTGGACAAGGGGTGCATCAATATTAAGTTGATAAGATGAGAAATAACTTCATCCCAACCCTCTATATTTCTATTTCAATCCTACATACACAATAGAGGGATGGATAACCAATGCAAAAGAATGAATCTAAGCTATGAAGGTGGGATTTTCTCTTTTTTGGTGTTTGGTCTCTGTAGGGGTTTAAGGAATGTTTGCACGTTTTGGTTTGTAGGATTAAATCTGATTTCTTTTTCTCAAAACCGTTGGCGGGCTAGAGGAAATCATAGACAAAATGTTGTGTACCCTTCCATACCTTGCTCCTTTAAATTTTCATTTTTTCAAAGTTTTGAGGGGTCGGGGTGGTCAAATAAAGATTTGCTACAGTAATGACAATCTGGTCAATTTGTGTGTCTTTGGCCTAATGACATATGATGTTTTCACACCTGCAATGACCCCAATAGATTTAAAACCCTAACTTATTTTGATTTTACAAAATCTAAATTTATGATTTCTGTCACATCATTTGATTATGGAAGTAACACATCTAATCCTCCCGTTCTCACAATAGAAACAACTTCTTGTGCTATGAAATTTAAGTGTCACATTTTCTCCTTCTATTTATAGTGCAACTAAATTCTAATTCTTTGGGGCTTTATACTTTGTGACAATGCCACTTAGGGTCATAGTCCATTGGGGATTATGTTCTGCATTCACCTGCAAATGACACATTGCGATTCAAGCTCCCATCGACTTTTTTGTTGTAGGCCACTCAATGGGCCTGGATCTCATATTGTTTGGGCCATGACACCCTTGTTATTCAGTTGCATCCCAATTGCTTTGGAAATAAGGTTTTTCCTTTATCTATTGTTGTTTATAATGCATTGATCATTAACCATTTTTCCTGCTCTTTGTCATAAAAGTCTTGTTTTGAGAGAAACCTAGAGTCTACATTATATAAATATCTTGAGATAGTTTTCCATTTATAATGTAGATGAAGGAGCTGGAGGATGGTAATGTTTTTTCATGGTATTTCTCACACAAAATCAGTATTGCAAGGCCCCAAATAAAACTAAAGATTCACTGAATGCCTGATGTCACAAGAAAACACACCCTTATGTAACTGCATAGCCTCTCTCTTCCATGTGGCACACCCTAAGACCACGTGGGCTCCAGGTGTAATTTTCACCAACACTTGTCACATCACCCCATTGCATTTTCCACCATGGAGTTAAATTCCCCCCATACTCTTTACTACGGAGTGGACTTTGTAGTCAATTTATTTTATTATTGAAATATATGTACAAAAGTTTACTTCATATTTACAATCTTGGCTCTTTGACCACTTGTGCAAAACGACATATATACTTGGGCATGTTGGCCCCAAAAATCCATAACACATTTACATAAGTACACAAAATAACTCTGGATCACCAGCCTAAATATTATGGTCTTTAGACCTGTTACATAGGAAATCCATCCTTTTGCACATATCATTGCATGATTATTACATTAATCATTTAGGGGTGGAACTAGGGGTGCTACAAAATTTTTCCCACCATATGGTTCTAATACTTTGCACCATTACATCATGTGGGTTTTGGTAGTTTCCTTTTTTAGTGAGGGGTCTCATAGTTTAAAAGGTGGTTCTAGACCTAGTTTTTGGCAACGAGATTGATCTCTTAAGGGAATATTTGCTGAAATCATTATGGAATTCATGTATGGATGGAAGGGATGCTACATGTGATAAGGAATTGTTGGGAGGTTTCTGGGGTGACATGCCCAAGATGTGTTCTTGAGAGAAGTATTGTGGACATGCAATTGGTTGTCTTAAGGTTGTTGATCTATTTTGTCTAGTAGTGTTCTAGAAGTACCACTATGACTATGGTTAGTCTCAGTTATGAAGACATATTGGAAGGTCCCTCTGACTTTGTTCTATGGAAGTGTTAGGTACATATCCTATTGGAGGTGCATCGCCTTTTTTATTTTGTGGAGACTAATGTTATAGAGCCTACCAATCTAGTATCGTTGGCAGAAAAGAAAAATAATACAACTGAGATGAAGTGAGTCTTCTTTGACTATGTGAATTATCACTTGATCTGTTACAATGATGGAAAGAGAATGGGAAAGGAGATATTTAATGCTCTAGCTATATATTAAAGAAACAACATCAATTGGAAGATGATGCCGCAAAATAATCTTGGAGCCATGCAGATGAGCATTGTCTAAAGATTGTGGTATTATTTGCTTTGTGTAAACTTGAGTGAATTTGTTCCTGAACATGAGGTTAGATGTTTGTATGCTTTCAGTATGATGTCGAATTATTAGGTTCATCATCAATTGTTGGAAATTATTTATTTATTTATTTATTTTTTATCAATGATGCCCAATTTTTGGATTCTATCGAGTGTTTTTATTTCTGTTATAGTTAGTCTTGGGAAGAGGTTATCAATCCCATTACCAATACCCTTCTTCTTATAGATTTTTTATTGTAAATACTTTTTGTAAATTTAATACATTTAAAAGAAAAAAAGATTAGAGAGGTGAAGAGGATGCATCTTTACCTTCCAGTTTAGTTAGAAATAGTAGGTGTCTTACCCAAACTTTAGAAGATGTGCAAGAGCAGGTTGGAGCTCCTATTTTAAAATTATGTAGTACTGATGCCTTCCATCATTGATGCATAGCCATTGGTTTTGAGGAGTTAGTAATTTTGGTAGGATTCCTTGATGTTAGTGATTGACTCTATGTGCTTGTACAATGTTAAGCATGTAACAAATGGCAACATAGAGAAATTCAAAGCTTGGTTTTGGCTAGAGGTTTCTCCTTCAAAGAGGGAGTTGACTATGAGGAGAGTTTTTCTCTTACTACAAGGTATGCCTCCATCATATTTATTATGTTTTTAGCATTAGCAAACATGCTTTGAGGTGCATGGGTGTGAGACCCATGTTTGTAGGTTGAAGAAGGCCTTTTATGGGTTGAAGTAGGCATGATGTGAATGGTACTCTAGGATCGATGAGTATATTTTAAGTTTGAGTTTCACTAAAACAAATACAAATTCCAATCTTTACTATTTGGTTGATAATTTGAATGTTCTTGTTTAGTCCTGTATGTAGACGAGCTTATAGGTAGTTAAGAGAAACTCATAACATGGTGCAACTTGCAAGGTAGAATTGGTTAGAAATTTTATGTGAAGGACATCGACTTGATTCACTACTTCTTCTTCCTAGAGGTGTGGCAATGCCTAGGTGGGCCTTACTCAAATAGGGTGAGTATGAAGTTGAGATCTTAGAAAAATATGATACGATGGATTAAGCCCATGGCTACTCCTATGGTGGCAAATCTAAAGTATTTTTTTATTCTGATTCTAATTTGATTGATTCACTTGTATGGGGAGCATATAGGCTTCCTCATGTATCTGGTGAATACCAGACTAGATATTTGTTTTGCAGCTAACAATGTGAGCTAGTATATGGTGAAGCCAAATTAGGTTCATTATGTTGTTGCAAATTTTTTTTACAATATTTTAAGGTATTTTGGTGATGGAGAGTTGATGCTACATGGGTTTATATATTTGATTGTAGGTAGTGCTAGTGATAGGAGGAGTGCTTCAAGGTGTTTCTTTAGTTTGGGTTCATGTATGGTTTCCTCGTTTAGCAGGAAACAAGTTTCAATGGCACTTAGTTCAATAGAGTTAGAGTACATGGCAGCCAACTCTTCTAGTTGTGAAGCCATTTAACTTCACAAGTTATTAGCTTAGTTTGAAAGATAAAATTATGACACTAATGTGATTTATATGACTATCAATGTTGTATCAAAATATTTCAGAATCCAATTCTTCATGATCATTCCAAGCATATTGATATTTGCTACCGATACCACTTTATTAGAGATAGGGTTCAAATTGGAGTAATTATTTGTTAATACATTCCTACAGATCAACAGGTTCTAGATACCTAGAGAAAGCCCTTGGCAAAGGGGAAGTTTGAGATGTTCAAGGAGAGGCTTTGTGTAATGGAGAACACGTTCTTTGCTAAAAGGGAGTGTTAGTTTTACCTGTGTAGCTCAGACGCTCTTAGTATGCATGTGTAACTTTACTTGCGTGTGGATGCCAAAAACATGCATGTGCAGTCCAGTTCTAGTTTTAGATGCTTTTTCCATATTCAATAGTTTAGTTCAAAATCTATCTTTCGCTTTATTTAGAAGTTGCATGTATAGTTAGAGGGTGCAATTAAAGTTTGTACTGGCACTTGTGCACTTGGATTCCTAACTTATCGAAGGGGGACAAATCTATAGGTGGATGCATGTTTCCATGCCTTAGTCTATTTGCATGTAGAGGTGCACCTTATTTGGCTTGGTTATCCCTATGAGGAAGTTGTATTAGGGTTAGGAGTTAATATTTCCAGTAGAGGTGGTGTTGTGCATGAATTCAAATTTATTGTCCCTGTTTTTCTTCCCAGTCTATAAAGTGGAAGCACTTTATGGTTTGAGAGTTGAGTTTTGAGTTGTAGCATTTAGCTTTCTTTTTTAAGATTTAATAGAAAATCCATGATGCTGTTTTGAGTGTTCAAATTTTCATGTATTCTGTTTTTATCAATATTATGTGTTTGTAGGTTTAGGTATAATATTGCAAAAGTTTGGAATTTTTGGTTTAGCGATTATTGAGGTTTCACAATTATTGTTTCTTTAATTAGATTCCAGAGTGCAGAATTTGCTCAATGTGGTGACATAGAATATCACATTCCATGAGTTATTTATTTAAGTTGTTTCCTATGGGTTATAAAATTCGTTGAGGATGAAAGAAAGCATGCATATATTCTATGTTTGTATCTGTACCATTTTCCTTTTTATTCTAATTGAGAAAAGAAACAATTAATGGATATTAACATAATGTCAGATCATATCAGATTCACATTTTCTATTAAGATCTCACCATTGGTAACATGCTTTATTTCATTATGATGTACTCTATGCTTGTTTAATTCTCTTAAATGGTAAACAACTATTGTTACTCCAATGACATCTTACAAGCAATTTTTTGAGATGGTAGGCTCTAATCACTGGGGAGCCTGAAGTTGATTCCAAAGATATTGTCTTATGGAAAACACTCTACACATCTCAAGATATTCTTCTTGATAAATTACAGAATCTTGGTAGAGCAATTAATCAAAGAATTGATGATTTGGATTAAACAGAACAAATGATTATATCGTTAGTTAAAAAGAAACTTAATGGGAATATGAGGGGATTTGGAAATGATGAAGTAAGTGAAAATGAGAAGTCAATATTGGAAGAATCAATAGATGTGTCAAGCAATGCCTCAAAGGTAAATATACCAATTTTCATTATCTAGTAGGGTTCCTTTGTGTGTGTATTATGAAGTATATTTAGGATGGGGGTTGACATTTTATGTGATTAATATATAGTATAATCAAATGTATTTGCTTGCACAGTTATGGGGTTCTATCATTATGTACCATTGTTTTTATTCCTCTTGTACAATTCTTTTACAGCAAGACAGTGGATCATTTGAGTCCAAAAATGTGCACTAGCCAGTGGTATCCAATGTTGAAATGCTGGTGTTAGCTTCCTGCTGCAGCAGGTATTCATTTTTCATGATTGGAATTTCACAGGCCAAATATGTCAAACTTTTCTTGTTGCAATGCTCCATATTTGCTCAAACAGTCTCCATATAAAGAAGGCTACTTTAAGTTCATTCAATTGACTTCAAATTTTTGTAAAGTTATCCCAGTATCACTATTTTTAGTTAAAGGGAGGTCCAAACAGTTTAATCTTGGTCTCCGTAGGTTTAAATTTCATGTTTAGAATATAGAGATTACAAATCTGTCCAAACAGATTAATCTTGGCAGATTCTTAGATAGGTAGAGAAACAGACGAGCCCAACAGCTTAATCTGGGCTTCGGAAGAAATAAGGGTAGTATGTAGATAGGAAAGCATCAAAAGAAAAATGAATGACGGGTTTGCAAGTCTAAGTGCACCCCCAAACAAAAGAAAAAATGCTAGGTAAGTAGGCTGGGTAGGTAGTTCTGAGGCTGTTGAATTGCTGACTAGTTCCAGGTTTTTAGGTATCATATCATGCAGGACAAAATCAGCAGGGATTTGTAAGCATAAAAGCTCAAAAGAGGTATAACGGACTCCCCTTCTCTGTTTTCCCCAATCATTAACTAACTTCCCCAAAAGAGGTCAAAATCTGCTTGATACCTCTTAAGTTCCATCATCTTCACAATTTTGGCTTGAGTAAAGATCTGCTTTACTCAAAGTTGTTCCATATTTTCTTCCAAAGTATGGTCCTACCCCCTTGTAACAACCTAAGCTCTCCCGAACTTAGCGCTTTCTTACCATCTCCATATTAACCACTAACATTATTATTTAGCTCCCTATTCTTCCCATCCCCTTGTTAATATTATGTAAAATCCCCCTATGTAATATCCCTCCCCCTGGTTGAAAAATAACCATAACAACTCCCGGGAATTGTTCAGTTTATCAGAAACTAAGCAAGAACCCCGACCTCCAAAACCACCTCCCAGATACGATGGACTCCTTCCAAAGTATAAAGTCCCTCCGAGGTAATCGGACCCCTTCCGAAACCTCAAATGCCCTTCACACCCACTTACTTGCTTTTTCCTCCTCAAAGCCATTTTCGCATCGCAACCTCGCACTCTCATATTCATGCAAAACATCGCCCATCCGTCCCCCCGCCGATGCGATATTGCGATATCGGCAATCACAAACGCCGAGTGTCCAATCCATTCACCTCTCCGTCTCCGCCGATGCGATATCGCCGATCGGCAGTCGCAAGCGCCAAATGTCCAACCCAATTATCCCCCTCATTCCCCGCCGACGCGATATCGCGATATCGCATCGGAGTCTCTTCACCACAGTACATCCAGTATCTCACCACGTCGCTCTGTACCAGGGACCCACAGCTGACGTCATCCGCCATACAGTCGACGCCATGCTTACGTCAGCATCCAGAAAAGCCGAAAAAAAGCTTCGTGCAGGGAGAAAAATCGCACTTCGGAGCTCCAGATCAAGAAACGGAGGCAGTTTCCGATGCGCGATTAGCGCGGAGCGCTAATTGCACATCGCTATGGGAAATAGGCCATTTCGAGGAATCTTCAGGGAATCTTCTGATTGCTGAGCCCATTGCGCGCTGAAAGAGCCCGAAAATCGCCCAATCATGCCAAAGATCCGGTTTGAAGACATCAGCAGATCAGTCACAGAGTTTAAAGTGTATCAGATCAAATCAGCAGGCATCAAGTGTGTCAAAGAGTATCAGTCGATGGCGAAAACCATCAATGTAGCGGCAAAGTGTATCAGAGAATATCTTGAGCAGCGGCCCAAAGCAAGAGAAAATTGAATATCTTCCAGCAGATTCATAGAAGGAGAGCGAAACTACTTGAAGCTCTCAAATCATAATTATTGCACATTCAATTCGCACCAAAGCCGAACTGTAGCCCTGAAACACATTCACTCTAGCAACACCGCATTTGGTCCCCAAGGGCCACCTCGTCACCTGTTCCGATCCAGCTGCCCCCAGCGCAGCCAAAAAGATTTACTTGCATTTAATTCCAGCAGCATTTAGATTTTTGAAGAGTTCTAAGCAGACCTGTCAAGGTCACTTGTAATGATGTCTTTCCGATATTTTGTTTATAAATACCACCCTAAGCAATGTTGTGAGGGGTTGGTTGGTTGGTAGTAGTTGTTGGTCAGTCTTATTTCCAGCATTTTCTTTGAGCAGAGACTCGCACTGTAACTGTCATATTTTTCCATTAATCAAAGATTGCTGAAAGCATGGATTGCGAAACAACTTGATGTTTTCTTTGGGCCAAGGAATGATCACAAAATTCCTATGTCTCTACATGATCCAATAAGTGTTCTTCTCCCCCGTTTTATTTTATGTTTTTATCATCTTTCTGCCTTTCTAAATTGCAGGAAAAAAGAATAGCTTAAGATTTGTTCCAATACACCTTAAGTTCAATTTCTGCGTTTTTCAATGTTTTCTTCAGAAACAGTTATGAGCTTGTATTCTTAAATAATCTGGTTCACCCTGTTTCTTTCACATATGAGTGCATGTCTTAGGAATTCTTAACTGCTCCGGGATCCCACTCATCCACTTCTCCTCTTTGTCAGCATTATGGAATGATTCTCTTTTGCCTTTCATCCCTGATGTTCATTCCGTACTTTCAGCAGACCGAGTATTGTATCCTGTGTGGCTATCCCGCTTCGTATCCCCTTGTGACCAAGAAAATGCTCGCATGCCTCAATCTGTGACTCCATGCCCAATGGTTTGAAACTTATCACACATTACTGTGCCTCTTTGTTCGAGAATCCTACCTTCTTTCCAATCACAGTCAACATTCCCTTGAAGTCAGAAAGCTAGCCTAAAATTATCAACTAAGGTTTAATCAAAAGGAGAGATCCCTCTCTGATTGTAGGTGGGCTAGAACCTGCAATCAGAAGATTGGTTTGTGGTTACCTCGACCGTATCCCTATTAGGAGCCTAGGGACAACCTGAGTGATAACAACTGGAAGGATTCCAAGCACTGGGGATCCAACTTACTTCTATTTGGAATGCATTATTGAGGTTTCATAGGTCTTGTTTCTTTACCTAGATAATTTAATTTTACTTCCTTCTGAAACAATTCGAAGCCATCTGCTCCTTAATTGTTAAAACTCAGTTGGAATTAGAAGCTCATTTTCTTTCCATTTAGAGGTCCTTGAATCTTTTCCTTTGTTGTATTCCCAATTGAACCATGCTGCAACTAGATGTTTTGGTATCTAGTGCATTCATTTATTTGGTATTTTGGGTGTAAGGGTTTCCATGCCCAAACTTTGTTGGGTTGCATCCGAAGTGTAGAATTTCCCAAAAATTCTCTACAAATCTACCTCTAAGATCTATGTAGAAAATCTTACTGTAGATTAACTCGATAATGCAATATACCAAAGCAAAATAATATAATCTACTTCTACTATCAAACTTGCGGAAGATTAAAGATCGAGCTGAATCAGAGCTTAACACATATAACCATAAGAAGAAGAATCAATGCACATGAAATACAGAAAATACTCAGGGGAAAGCCTCAGCTAAAAAACCCATTATCTGTATTATCATACAAGGTGGAAATACATCAGAATTATACAAAGCCTTAGCTCTCACTGTTAGCCAGCTGTCAGTACTATACTCCTAGATGCTCATAGGAAAATAAAGCTTCTCACAAGCTTTCTCGTCTGCCCTCCAAGCTCCTATTTCCTTGTGAAGTTACCTCTAGGATGATCTCCTTCACCCAGTGTAACACTGCTGTCACACATTGCTCTAACACACTGTCGGAACTACACAATCCTCAAGGAACATTACCTTGATTAAATGGATGAGTTTCCTTTATAGGAAAACACATGCAACTGATAGTAACCTGTCCTTGACATTTAGCTCAACTGGGTCTTTCTCAGAATAGACATGCATGAGTTTCTGATGAGAGAATCTTTAGTTATCTAGAGTACATTGGTTGAGTGCATGCATGCATCAACTGACTGATAATTCACAATTAGTTCCTCAAACAGTTTGGAACTAGTTTAACTAGACTTAACTTAGCAAACTAAGCTAACTAATTACAACTCAAATATAACTCAATCTTATCTCCTTAATTAAGGGATAACTGTTGCATGACTTCAGAAATACTTCTAACTTGAATTTCTCCAACTAATTAATCCATAATGAATTAATTAATTATTTCCAAGCAATTGGTGAGACTAAATTCGAATTTAATTCACAATTTTAATTCAAGGACAAATTAAAATTGGAATATTTTGGATTCTATTTTTGTCATTTCTTGTTGCTATTTTCAACATTTCCTCTCAACAAGAAAGGAATTCAACTCGATCCTGATCCTAAACCTTTGGAATGTTCTGCATGCAACAATTCTCTTTAGTGTTGTTGCTCCAGCAATCTCCAGAAACAAAAAAAACATCCAACCTAAATCAGTATGATGCATCTGTCATAAAAGTCTCTGACTACTATTGCCTCTGTCAACTGAAAACTATGCACTTCTGCTGACTCAGCCTTTCTGCACTATTGTCATTCCTTCTCTGCGCTCTTTAGTATCTGACTACTCTAGCCTCTGTCACTTTGATCTCTAACTACATCAATCCCATTGATTCTTCCCACTACTATATACTTTGGGCTCCCATAGCAACGTACGATCCATGAGATAAAACCTCTCAATGGACCCTGCCCAATTTTAGCCTTCTTGGGACTATCACTTCACATCGCCCTGCCTCACACCTAGAGGTATAGCTGCATGTGATCCCTCTCCTGACTCTAATTGTGGCTTCTCCACAATTGTCTGAGACTTCTTCTGGGACTGCATATTGAGAGGTAACGTACTCTCCCTCTCAACCAGCAAGTCTCCAACATTTGCCTTTCTCCTCAAGGCTTTGCATGTATCTTGAACCTCAAGATCATACAAGTTCTTGACTCGTGAACTGATTTGCTTCACCTGTCTCGTAGTGATGTGTCTCAGGAAAACCTTTCCCTTACTAAAGACAACATCATAACCTTTTTCCTCCAACATCGCGACTGATACCAAGTTCTTTTTCAGTTTAGGCACATACTTCACATCTGTCAAGGTGATAGAATCTCCATGCTCCCTCTGAAAAGCAACTGTGCCCACTCCCAAAACACTAAACTTTTCATCGTCACCCATCTCTATGCGAATCTTGAGGTCTTTCTCCTCCAGCGTATTGAATAAAATTTTATCGACAGTCATGTGGAATGAGGCTCCACTGTCAAGTTACCAACCACAACTCGTCATTGATGACACCATGCATGCAATGAGGGTGAATTCCATTTTGAATTGAGAGGCTAATGCCTCACCTTCCGATCCTTTCGAGGATCCCTTCTTGGACTTCTTCGATGGGCAGTTAGTCGCATAATGTCCCATCTCATGACAATTAAAGCATCTCACTTTAGACTTTTCAACCTTCTTCCCTCCATGAGAAGAATTTGATTCAGAATGGGATGCCTTCCCCTTCCCTTTCCTTACCTTACTTGCTAAGGCCAGATTTTCTTCATCATCATTCTTTGATGAAGTACCATCTCGAGTGCTTCTCCTGATCTCCTCCTACATGAGATCCGACCACAATCGTTCCCAATCCGAAAATTTCTCCCTTCCATTTGCAGAGTCCTGTTAGCTATTCCAGCTCTTTGAAAGGCCAAGGAGAGTGAGGCTCACCATATCATCATTGGTAGTAGTTATTCCAACACTTCCAAGCTCATATTTGCAAGTGGTGAGCTTGTTCAGATATGTGGAAATAGTATCACCGGTCTCCATCTTGATTCTTCGAAGCTTATCCTTGAGCGCCAATTTCCTCTGGTCGCTACTATTCTGGTAGAGGTCCTTCAATGTCTTCCACATTGAATATGGAGTATCCTTCCCATGGATACTCGAGACAATATGGTCTCGAACTCCCTCAAGGATGATCCGTCTCACCCTTGCCACACACTTCTTACATTCAACCAACTCTTGTGCATTAGTTGAACTTGGCTTTGGGATTTCTTGATCAATGAAATCCTTCAAGCCGTTGTCTTCCAATACAGCCTACATGTGATCTTTCCATGCTATGTAATTCGAGTTGCCTTCCAAGGCATACTCGAGTCTCAAGCCATAGAACACCATTGGCCAACCTTGAAGTATGATAAGAATTCGATTTGCACCAATAACCTCGAACTTCAAACTTCAAATTCTCTTCTTCATATACTATTCACAACTCCGATAAACTTGGCTCTGATACCATGTAGAATTTCCTGCAAATTCTCTACAAATCTACCTCTGAGATCTATGTAGAAAATATGACTGTATATTAACTTGATAATGCAATATACCAAATCAAAATACTATAATATACTTCTACTATCAAACTTGTGGAAGCTTAACGATCGAGCTGAATCAAAGCTGAACACATATAACCATAAGAAGAAGAATCAATGCACATGAAACACAGAAAATACTGAGGGGAAAGCCTCAGCTAAAGACCCCACTATCTGTATTATCATACAAGGTGGAAATACATCAGAATTATACAAAACCTTAGCTCTCACTACTAGCCAGCTCTTAGTACAATCCTCTTGGATGCTCATAGGCAAACAAAGCTTCTCACAAGCCTTCTCCTCTATCCTCCAAGCTCCTATTTCCTTGCGTAGTTACCTCTGGGATGATCTCCTTCACCCAGTGTAACACTGCTCTCACACACTACTCTAACACACTGTCATAGCTACGCAATCCTCAAGGAACCTTACCTTGACTGCATGGATGAGTTTCCTTTATAGGAAAACACATGCAACTGATAGTAACCTGTCCTTGACATTTAGCTCAACTGGTTCTCAGAATAGACATGCATGAGTTTCTAATGAGAAAATCTTCAATTGTCTGGAGTACACTGGTTGAATGCATGCATGCATCAACTTACTAATAACTCACAATTAGTTTCTCAAACAGTTTGGAAATAATTTAATTGGACTTAACTCAGTAAACTGAGCTAACTAATTACAACTCAAATATAACTTAATCTTATCTCCTTAATTAAGGGATAATCTCCTTAATTTAAGGGATAACTGTTGCATGACTTCAGAAAGACTTCTAACTTGAATTTCTCCAACTAATTAATCCATAGTGAATTAATTAATTATTTCCAAGAAGTTGGTGAGACTAAATTCGAATTTAATTCACAATTTTAATTCAAGGACAAATTAAAATTGGAATATTCTGGATTCTATTTTTATCATTTGTTGTTGATATTTTCAACACAAAGTGCTAGATTGAATAATAATTGGTCTGACTTCATGTAGATATAGTAGCACAACTGATCCAATGACTATTTATTGAGTTCCATCTAGAAATAGCTTGTACTCCTTTGAGAGCACACACGTATGTAGAAGTGTATGATTTTGGAGAAGCCTAATCCAACATTATTCAAGGAGGGTTGGGTCATTTGAAGAAAATGGTACAAATACCTGATATTCTATAATGTCAGATCTGCTCTTCATGCAACAATATGTATATGACTTGACAACTGTGTGAGCTATAAGAAGTCTGATTTTCACTTTACATCCAATCTATTTTACAAATGAAGGGTAATAGAGGCCTCTGGATGTTAACAATGGTGATGCAACCAAAGTTTGGGTTTGCCCTCTTTAGCACACAGAGGAAACCAACTTCCCATTGACATCATATACCTCTTGACCATCCATTGGGTCTACACAGTTAAAATTGTAAGTGTAATATTCCCAAAAATATTGTTTCCAATATAACACTAAGTTTTATGAGTTTATGGAATTTTTCCGATGAAACATTTATTCAAAAGGTTTGATGTC
The DNA here is from genome assembly GCA_000404065.3 of Pinus taeda. Classification (NCBI taxonomy): domain Eukaryota; kingdom Viridiplantae; phylum Streptophyta; class Pinopsida; order Pinales; family Pinaceae; genus Pinus; species Pinus taeda. The sequence goes on along the minus strand of APFE030710136.1, from coordinate 168,595 downwards.
AGAGTGCTATAGGTGTACTTTCATATTTTTGGTTCCAAATGAGATAATATAGGATGGTAACATATATTTTACAAACATTCAACTAGAACATACCATGGATATATGCCATATGTCAATGGCATGACCTTTTTTCATTGATGTTTCAACTCAGAATTATGACAACAGTTAATAAATGGGACATAGTCTAGTAAACAATTGTTACAAAGCACTAAAATTTAGATTGGAACCTGATAAATACACTAGCAAGAATACCTCCTTCCAATAACTACAAAGTTTCACACAAGATCCACTTTATTATTAGTCATGATCCCTCAACCATAACCCAAATTCGGCTCCCCAAGTAGACTGTTATACACATTTTTGGAGGTGTACGAACAACAAAGAAATAACTTGGCAGTTGGGTCTCTTTCACAAATTTTTTGACTGCATTCTAGCTTTATGCCCTTAGGGTCATTTGAGGGTTGAGTATAGGATAAGTTTGACACTGGAAAGACTCACAGAGCATCCTCTCCTTTAGATCTGATCCATAGTGATCTCATGGGGCCTTTTCCTCATCCTTCCATCAACAAAGCAAGGTATGTGCTTACATTTATTGATGATTTCTCACAGTATACTTGGGTGTATCTCCTCAGAGCTAAATCTGAAGTTTTTGCACACTTTGAAGATTTTGAAGCACTAGTTGAGACACAGTCAGAGAGAAAGATCAAAGACCTCCATATAGATAATGGGGGGGAATAAGTTAACACAACACTTTAGAACCTTTTCATTGAGTCCGACATACATTTGCAACACATAGTTCCATACAATATGCAGAAAAATGGAGTTGCTGAGAGAAAGAACCGATCTCTTAAAGAGATGGCTTCTTACATGATGCATGCTAAGTCACTACCTCACAAGCTATAGCCTGAAGCACTTAGTTGTGCTAACTACATCTAGAACAGATCTCCTCATAGGTCTATCAAGGATCAGACCCCCTTTGAGGCTTGGAGTGGCACTAAACCAGAGGTCACCCACTTCCATGTTTTCGGCTCCCAAGCATGGGCCAAGATCCCCTCTCAAAAGAGGAAAGCTCTTGATCCACAGTGTTGAAATTTGGTACCGGAGGACAGGTGGTTCCCTTAGGCTTTGATCTTTGGCCTAGGGAAAAGTGTCCAAAAGATTTTAATTTTTCTTCTAAAGTGAATTTATAATTTTTAAAGTTAAATCTAATTTAAAAGTGAATTTAAGTGATAAAGTTACTAAGTCTAATTTTAAAGTGACTTTTATAAAGTTAATGTAAAATTAGAAAGGAAAAGTGACTTTGGAAATAAATGACTAAGTGGGTCTTTATTAAAGTGGGGTGAATTAAAAAATAAAAAGTGAGATTTAAAAGTGCATTTAATCTCAGCCATTGATCTAAATCTATTTCAGCCATTGGATTTAGAGATCATCCAAAAGTCACTTGGATCACCCAAAAGTCACTTGGAGTTATATTAAAGGAGGAAAATGAGGAAAAGATCATTCATTCTTTTATGAGCAGATTGGGAGAAGGAGAGCAAGAGAGCAAGGGAGATTTCTGGACAAGAAGGAGAAAGAGGCAGCAGTTTGGCACACATACCAGGCATCTCTTCAGCAAAGTCAAAACAGCAGAAAGACAAGCAGAACAGCAGCAAGAACAAGCAGAAAAAGCTGATTTTTTGCTAAAAACTGAGAAGTTTCAGGTGGTCCGTTGGGCTGAAAATGGATAAGTTTGCTTGTTGAAAATAAAAATTATTTTGCTATAATTTTTGCTGAAATTTTCTTCCCGTAAAAAAACATTTTTCAGAAATAAAGAAGAGCTCTCAAACTGGTTTTCCCCAAGAGATGTAGGGGGTTTTTCCAGGGTCACATTGACCAAAAATATCAGTGTTTTAATGTGTTTTAATGGCTGTTTATTACTGCTGATTTTTATTTCTGCAATTTCCAGCATTCTGTAAAATTTCTAGAATTTGTGTTTTCAGCGAATTTATTTTTTCAGCTTGTTGAATGTATGGTTATGGGAAATGGCATTTAACTACATGGGATAAATAAGGAGAAACTGAAAACCGGGGTGGGAAAACAGAAATTTTAACATGGTATCAGAGCTTGAGTGCTGAAGGGCAGTTTGGGACAGCAAAAGAGAAAAATTACAGCTGCTGATTTTTCACTCAGAAAAATCCAGCAAGCTGATTTTTCATAAACCACAGGTTTTATCTATATTACAGCACTGCTATTTTTCAGTTTTAGGACAGCAGGATGTCATTGGGATTGAGGGTGGAGGATAGGTTGGATGGGCATACAAATTACAGCGTTTGGAAGGAGAGAATGCAGAGTATATTTGAGGAGGC
>APFE030710136.1:63823-154721 GCA_000404065.3 Pinus taeda | reverse complement strand
TGATGAGAACATGACCAAGGCTCAAAAGCTAGCGATAAGGCATTCACAATGGTTATTTACCGGTTCATTTTTTAATGAACTTAAACTTTGGGGGAAACATTTGCTCATGACTTATGTTTATTTTTTAACGAGCTTGAACCCTGCGGTAACACTACTCCCCAGTCGTATAATAAGGATGTCTCATTCAAGATGCCATTTTGAAGGGGCTTGCACCTTTTGAAGCTTTGCCCTGGATCCTTTCTTTATGCAAGCTAGGAAACGACCAGCCTTATGGGTTTAAAGGGTTAGAGGTCCTACAAATTTAAAAAATAAATGGTCACTCTTCGCTTGCATGCAGAAAGGTTTGCATGCCCCCAAGTATAGCGAAAAATTCCCAGGTTACCATGAAAGTTCCCCGCGTAGCAGACAAAATTCTTCCTTGGCGAAGTCTACCAAAATAGACAAAGGGGAGTGGCGTAGAGTTACTCCACTCACATAACTTTAACGAAGGTATCTTATTCCAACCTAATCCCATTTTCTTGTGAGGACAGGTGTGTCAGACTAGTCATATATCCTCCGTGGGAACCTACTCTATACCCAAGGTTTTCCTGCCGAAACAGACCAGGGTGCATGCCCCCTGGGTTTCAGTCACATCCTCCTGAATCACTCGCGCTCATCAGGTGGACGAACTGGAGATCGATGAGACATTCCTTGCATAAAAAGATGATTTAGTGATGGCATTTGACTATTTGCGATGTGTGAGCCGGGGAATGACATTTGGTCTATGAGCTTGACCATTCTGCCTTCGTGTGGAAAACACATTACTCTAAAGAGTAAGGAGACAATGACTCCCATGCAATAAATATAGTCGCGTCCAAGGAGTAGATTATAATCCAGGGGTCCTTGAACTACCATCACGTTCATGTGAATGGTTTTCCTTTTGAAAGTAATGGGCGCATTTGGAAGGATCCCTAATGGTCGACTAGTTCCCTTGTCGAAGCCTGCCAGATTTCTCATTTTAGGCAAAAGCGATGGCGAACCAAGCGCTTTCCAAGAAGTTGAGGAAAGGATACTCATAGAAGCCCCTTCATTGATGATGGTACCAGCCATGACCATTCTGTAAGCTTGTACAATGATTTTGAATGGTACACTAGCTGGTAAACGGGGTCTGCCTAGTAGATTACAGTAGAAGGAAATGACTAGGTTGCTTGGTGGTGGGACCGAGTAGACGGCCAGATATGACTTTGATGAACTTCCTTCCTACGATAAAGGAACGGGTGGACTTCCCCCAAGTTCATCGGAGTCTGTGTTTATGAAAATAATTTGAATGGTGTCGTTCTCTTTGTCTTCAGTGATGGTATCGTTCGAAGATGAACACTCTGAAGGCAAGACCGGGTCAACTGTCACCTCGACCTTTTGACTTTCATCTGGTATGGATTCAGAGGGTTGATTTTCAATGATAGACGCTTTGGCTGACTACAATGATGGGCCAGCCGGATTTTCAACCAGTGGTGGACTTGGCAAGAGTTTTTTATATCCAGGAGGGAGCCATAGTGGTGAAGTAAGACGGTCATCCAAAACTCTTTTAGCTTCGTCAAGGAAGGGACAACGGTGGACGATGTGATTGCCTTCACACAACTTACAAGGAAATCTGGGATTCCCTTTTTGTCCAGGTGCTTCACTTTCACTGGTTGATGGTGTGCATTCAACATGATCATCAGAGGTTGACGACACCAAATTGTGCAAACGAGGAGACCAGTCCCTTAAGATCCGTGGGATGCAGGGACAATCTCGGTGATAATGGTATCCTTTGCAAATGACACAAGGAGATTTAGGTTTAGACGGTGCGGTGTGAGATTTTCACTAGATGATGCTTGGTTGCCCCCTTTCGATTTTGGTTCCTTTTCTTCTTTTCCTTTTTCTCTTTCTTCTTATTCTTCTTCTCAGTTACTTGATTTTTAGCTTTATCAGCTTTATCAAGCGAAGAGGAAGGAGGAGAGGGAGAATCAGACAAAGTAGAAGGTTGGGAGGAAACTCTGGTATCATCTAGTTGCTAACTAGAATGTTTAGGAATTACGGGATTCTGAACGACAGAGGTAGAGAAGAGCCAGACAGGTAAACCAATCGTTAACCCTGGAAGTGACAATGTGGCCATATGGGGTGCACCAACATCTCCCCAAGAGGAGAAGGGACTAGGATTTCCACCAAGGGGAAATCCTTGGTTGGTAGACTCCATTTTTCTCAACCTAAAGACCAACAAGGGAATTTTTGATGTTATTCTGATTAAAATAAATTTTAGACGCTTTGACACAACTTTTTTTTTCAATTTTAAAGAGTCGAGAAAAAACAAAAGATGACTCTAGTCGCCTTCGATTTTTATTGAGCCTGAAGTGACAAGTGCTCAGAGGACCTTTTCTTTTAAGGATTCTGAAAAGGAGCAAAATAGACTACTCTGGAGATCTAGGCAGAGGGGATTACCAAACCAATCGTAAAACTGCAGAATACTTTTTACGGTACGACAATCAATCTTCCTGAATGCTGTGTTCAGTGCATTGCGATCGATAGGGCGGAAGACACGGCTTCCTAAGGATAAATGATGCAGCCTATTGTGGTCTCCCAAAATATACTCGACAGTACGTGGGAGCACAAGTGCGTACTGGCACTTGCAGTCTCAAAGTGGAGGAATCACCCAACCAACAATGAAAACAACAGTTACCAGGTTTTACGACGCCGGAATACGTCTCTAGCCTAGACCTCTAGATGTTGTGCATTAGGTTCCAAAGCATTGTTAGATTCATTAAATTTATTTTAAGTTGATCTTGCTTAAAATTTTGCCTTTCAGGTTCACCGTGTGATGTGTATACAATTCCTAAAATGCAGTCTAAGATGATAAACAAACATTTAATCTTCTTTTGGCAATGAAAATCCTAGCTACTAAGTAAAAAAAGTTAAGAATCTTTCAACAAAGAGCACATAGCACACACTAAATGCACTGTCCTAAATCAAACCAAGTAGTCTAAATGCAAATGCACATGCATGTATTTGTTTTCAACCTTCTTAATGTATGGACGACGATAAGAAAGCAAAGCTCAAATGTGAATTATTTTCAAAGCGACAATACTCAACAAATTTCTTTCAAAATGAAGTGAAGGTAAGAGAGACACTTTGCGATTTCGAAATGAAAGTTGCTTTTCGAACTTTAAAAACTATTAATTCAAATCATATGCAATAGTAACTATATAATTGACTATAAAGAACAATGGGATTCTCTTCTATAACTGAAAATGACAGCTACATCATTTTCAGATTTAGAAACGACAGTTCGACTATGCTACTTCTTTGCAAAAGAGAACTAAAAATGGTGCACAATACATAAAAACAATTACGGTTATTTGCACTATGGAGGCGGAATAATGTAAGAGAAGGGGGTTTTCACAGAGATACACTGACCACAGACAACAAAACTCCTAAATAGGACTGAAAACAGTGAGGAAAAACCAAAGTCTGAAGGTAACATTAACCTTCCCTGACCATCGCACCTGTCACACAGTGAATTCAGTATGCAATGCACCTACTGCACTCAGGAAATGCGATGCATACAGACTGCCTTCAAGATAGGGTGTGATGGTATCAGTGCGAGACTTTAAATGAGTTTCTACTCACAATTTACAATTCAGTTCAGGGATTTAGGCAGAGTAAGTGATGTTCAGTATATGTAAATCACAGGGGCTGATCTAATGAGGTTACTAGAGCCACCACTTAGGGCAATTAGACTGTTTGTAGATCGATTGTTTAATTCTTAAACAAAACCTGGAGATAGACTGAAGCGGCATTGATCTACTTTGCATTTGTATAACAAATGCAGTTCGAAGGCTAGCTGGCTTGGCTTTAGGCTCCGTCTGTAAGTTTATAAAAGAAACAAAGATAGGCTAACAAACAATCTAGTCACTCCCCAGTGGAGTTGCCATTTTTTTACCGGGAATAGTGTCCACTCGGATGCTGCTATTCCCACTAAGACTGGTAGCTATGTTAGAAACAAACAAGTAAAGTCTACTTTTGTTTTCCTTTATGAAAATAGATAGGAGTGGAACAAAGGAGACCAACCTTAGTCTTGCTCTTAATTTCCTTGTTCGATTCCTCTCCTTCCTGATAGATCTTTGCTGCTTCTTCTTCATCTCCCAGCTTCAAGGAGCACCTGTGGAATCATAGCAACATACTACTATTGAAGAACAAAGATCTATATTCATAAATAACACAGAACCAGATGTGTGTTAACCATACAAATGCATATATAATGAAACATACAAGAATATGGAGGAAAACTTGAATAGCTTTATTAAGATCAAAAGTATCAAGAGGATTACAACCATATATTCTGACCTAGCATCATCCTCTAGCAAGAAAGCCCTTCTTCACCTCAAGTAAAGCTTAGATCACCCAACACTATGAATATACACCATAAAACCAACATCACTTCTCTACAAGATACAAGATTCCAGCCCCTGGATCTCTGTGATGAGAAATCCATATATAGATGATTGTAGGGAGGTATGTCATCTTCTGGGGTCTTGATTAGTGTCCTCTCTCTGATAGTTCCTGATTCCACTTGGAGAATGATGATCTCTTACTCATCCCTGGTCGAAAACAGAGAAGCAAGTGTCAGAGGGGAAGCTTCTAGAAGATTCCATGATCTTCCACCTCGCATTTTGTCCCTGCCATTTGTCCATTCCCGCCCATCACACCCTACAGAGGGGCCATTCAGTATGCATTGCACCCTTTACACTGGGAAGGTGATATGCATTGCACCCTCTGCACTGGGTTTTCAGTATGGTCCAGTTTTGACCATTTATGAACAGTTTTTAGTGGATAACTTATGGGAGATGATGTAATCAGCTGACCTTGTTCCTTTAGGAAATGAAGCAACACTTTTAGGGACTTAGGAGCCCTCAGTTTATGGACATTTATGATTGGGGTTGAAGTGCCCAAAAATGTCTATAACACTCTGTCACTTTGATCTCTAACTACATCAATCCCACTGATTCCTCCGGCTACTATATACTTTGGGCTCCCGTAGCAAGGTACGATCCATGAGATAAAACCTCTCAATGGACCTTGCCCACTTTTATCCTTCTTGGTACTATCACTTCACATCGCCCCACCTCACACCTGGAGGTATGGTTGCATGTGATCCCTCCGCTGACTCTAATTGTGGCTCCTCCACAATTGTCTGAGACTTCTTCTGGGACTGCATTTTGAGAGGCAATGTACTCTCCCTCTCAACCACCAAGTCTCTAACATTTTCCTTTCTCCTCAAGGCTTTGCATGCATCTTGAACCTCAAGAAAATACAAGTTCTTGACTTGTGAACTGATCTGTTTCACCTGTCTCATGGTGATGTGTCTCAGGAAAACCTTTCCCTTACTGAAGACAACATCGTAGCCTTTGTCCTCCAACATCGCAACTGATACCAAGTTCCTCTTCAGTCCAGATACATACTTCACATCTGTCAAGGTGATAGAATCTCCATGCTCCCTCTGAAAAGCAACCGTGCCCACTCTTGAAACACTAAACTTTTCGTCGTCACCCATCTCTATGCGAATCTTGAGGTCTTTCTCCTCCAAGGTATTGAATAAAATTTTATTGCCGGTCATGTGGAATGAGGCTCCACTGTCAAGATACCAACCACAACTCATCATCGATGACACCATGCATGCAATGAGGGTGAAGTCCATTTTGAATTGAGGCTAATGCCTCACCTTCTGATCCTTCTGAGGATTCCTTCTTGGACTTCTTCGATGTGCAGTTAGCCGCATAATGTCCCATCTCATGACAATTAAAGCATCTCACTTTAGACTTTTCATCCTTCTTTCCTCCATTAGAAGAATTTGATTCGGAATGGGATGCCTTCCCCTTCCCTTTCTTTGCCTTACTTTCTAAGGCCAGATTTTCTTCATCATCATCCTTTGATGAAGAACCATCTTGAGTGCTTCTCCTGATCTCCTCCTGCATGAGATCTTACCACAGCCGTTCCCAATCCGGAAATTTCTCCCTTCCATTCCCAGAGTCCTGGTAGCTATTCCAGCTCTTTGGAAGGCCAAGGAGAGTGAGTCTTACTATATCGTCATCGGCAGTAGTTATTCCAACACTTCCAAGCTCATCTCTGCGAGTGGTGAGCTTGTTCAGATATGTGGAAATAGTATCACCGGACTCCATCTTGATTCTTTGAAGCTTGTCCTTGAGTGACAATTTCCTCTGGTCGCTACTATCTTGGTAGAGGTCCTTCAATGTCTTCCACATTGAATATGGAGTATCCTTCCCATGGATACTCGAGACAATATGGTCTCGAACTCCCTTAAGGATGATCTATCTTGCCCTCACCACACACTTCTTCCATTCAACCAACTCTTATGCATTAGTTGAACTTGGCTTTGGGATTTCTTGATCAATGAAATCCTTCAAGCCTTTATCTTCCAATATAGCCTACATGTGATGTAATTCGAGTTGCCTTCCAAGGCATACTTGAGTCTCAAGCCATAGAACGCCATTGGCCAACCTTGAAGTATGATAAGAATTTGATTTGCACTAATAACCTCGAACTTCAAACTTCAAATTCTCTTCTTCATATACTGTTGACAGCTCTGATAAACTTGGCTCTGATAGCATGTAGAATTTCCTGCAAATTCTCTACAAATCTACCTCTGAGATCTATGTAGAAAATCTGATTGTAGATTAACTCGATAATGCAATATACCAAAGCAAAATACTATAATATACTTCTACTATCAAACTTGTGGAAGCTTAAAGATCGAGTGGAATCAAAGCTGAACACATATAACCATAAGAAGAAGAATCAATGCACATGAAAAACATAAAATACCCAGGGGAAAGCCTCAACTAAAGACCCCACTTTTTGTATTTTCATACAAGGTGGAAATACATCAGAATTATACAAAACCTTAGCTCTCACTGCTAGCCAGCTCTTAGTACAATCCTCCTGGATGCTCACAAGAAAACAAAGCTTCTCACAAGCCTTCTCCTATGTCCTCCAAGCTCCTATTTCCTTGCACAGTTACCTTTGGGATGATCTTCTTCACCCAATGTAACACTACTCTCACACACTGCTCTAACATACTATTAGAACTATGCAACCCTCAAGGAACCTTACCTTGACTGCATGGATGAGTTTCCTTTATAGGAAAGCACATGCAACTCACAGTAACTTGTCCTTGACATTTAGCTCAACTGGGTCTTTTTTAGAATAGACATGCATGAGTTTTTGATTAGAGAATCTTCAATTATCTGGAGTACACTGGTTGAATGCATGCATGCATCAACTGACTGATAACTCACAATGTTCCTCAAACTGTTTCGAACTAATTTAACTGGACTTAACTCAGTAAACTGAGCTAACTAATTACAACTCAAATATAACTCAATCTTATCTCCTTAATTAAGGGATAATCTCCTTAATTTAAGGGATAACTGTTGCATGACTTCAGAAAGACTTCTAACTTGAATTTCTCCAACTAATTAATCCATAATGAATTAATTATTATTTCCAAGTAGTTGGTGAGACTAAATTCGAATTTAATTCACAATTTTATTCAAGGACAAATTAAAATTGGAATATTCTGGATTCTATTTTTGTCATTTGTTGTTGCTATTTTCAACACAAAGTGCTAGATTGAATAATAATTGGTCCGACTTCATGTAGATATGGTAGCACAACTGATCCAATGACTATTTATTGAGTTCCATCTAGAAATAGCTTGTACTCCTTTGAGAGCACACACGTATGTAGAAGTGTATGATTTTGGAGAAGCCTAATCCAACATTATTCAAGGAGGGTTGGGTCATTTGAAGAAAATGGTACAAATACCTGATATTCTATAATGTCAGATCTGCTCTTCATGCAACAATATGTATATGCCTTGACAACTGTGTGAGCTGCAGGAAGTCTAATTTTCACTTTACATCCAATCTATTTTACAAATGACAGGTAATAGAGGCCTCCAGATGTTAACAATGGTGATGCAACCAAAGTTTGGGTTTGCCCTCTTTAGCACACAGAGGAAACCAACTTCCCATCGACATCATATACCTCTTGACCATCCATTGGGTCTACACAGTTAAAATTGTAAGTGTAATATTCCCAAAAATATTTTTTCCAATATAACACTGAGTTTTATGAATTTATGGAATTTTTCCGATGAAGCATTTATTCAAAAGGTTTGATGTTAGAGTGCTATAGGTGTACTTTCATATTTTTGGTTCCAAATGAGATAATATAGGATGGTAACATATATTTTACAAACGTTCAACTAGAAAATACCATGGATTTATGCCATATGTCAATGGAATGACCTTTTTTCATTAATGTTTCAACTCAGAATTATGACAACAGTTAATAAAATGGGACACAGTCTAGTAAACAATTGTTACAAAGCACTAAAATTTAGATAGGAACCTGATAAATAAACTTGAAAGAATACCTCCTTCCAATAACTACAAATTTTCCCACAAGATCCACTTTATTATTAGTCATGATCCCTCAACCATAACCCAAATTTAGCTTCCCAAGTAGACTGTTATACACATATTTTTGGAGGTGTACGAACAACAAAGAAATAACTTGGCAGTTGGGTCTCTTTCACAAATTTTTTGACTGCCACTCTGGATTTATGCCCTTAGGGTCATTTGAGGGTTGAGTATAGGATAAGTTATGTTCCAAACTAATCTGGAGAAGTTATGGGAACTATTTTTTTTGGGTTTTCAGAATCTTTTCTTTTGGGACTCATACAACAACAAATACCAATCATCACTCCATAATATTTCCACCTCGTCTGAGCACTACACATTTGAAAGTCTCAATCTTGATTTCTATATCAATGCTTAGCTTGAAGTTTAAAAATTATGAATCTATTTGAAGTACGTTGATCTTAAAGGGATCTTAAAAATGTGTTTTGAAATCAGAATATTTTTAACTGTAATCATTGTTTTGTCAAATAGATCTGAAGTTATCTTTGACCAATTAATGATTGCATGTAATGGTTATCTAATTATTCAGCCATATCCTACACTGGAATGTACAATCAAAATTCGACTTGGCCTTTTCAGTAACAATGAAGTAATATCTCTTCACAAATTATATTTGGATGGCACCTATAATTAAACTAATGGAAATTGTTTCATGATGTCAAGATCAAACTTCTCATCCTCTTATGAAAAATGATTCGTAGTTGATGATATGTTTATAGGACAATACCAGATCATCCTCATCTAAAGAGTGAATCCTCAGTGGTAGATTTTGTTCAGTATTAAAAGTATCAAGAATTAATTGTATCCCTTAATTCTGTATAAAGGAAATTTGTTAAAGATTGGTTCTTATTGTAAGGCAGACATTAATCCATCCTTAATCTATAGCAGTGATATGACAATGTGGAAAATATTTGATATTATAACAATGGCACTATGTGTCTCATTACCCTAAAGCCTAGTTGGTCTAGATATGGAGACCTATTGGGAGATGATCATAGTGCAAACTGTCCCATATGAATGATAGTTAAAACATTAACAAATATTGATTTGGAAGGATGTTTTATTTGAAACATGAAGTAATAAGAAAATCTCATGGCAACACGCTTATGCTTGAAGTCTACAAGAAGTAAAATTTCAAGAACTAAAGGAACTCAAGTAAACAGTGAAATTACAGAGACAGTATGATAGTGTCTTGGATAAGTATGCCAAGAATTTGTTGATGAAGCTAGGGCATCTATGTTGATGATTTGACACAACTAAGGTTTGAGTAGAATTAAGGTTCAAGAGAGTAGAAGAGATAGCATAAAATGGATAAACAACAGTAGTGGTGAGACTTGTGAAGTGCAGAAAGGAAATTACATGGCACAAGGAAAGTGAAAACATCAGTTGGGTACAACAGTATAGTGGAAAGTTGATAGAAGAAGGAAACTGTGGGAAAACGTGTGACAACAACAGTACTAGAATCAATGGGCATCATTAACAACCATATCAAAAGCATTGCATATGAAAAACTATTTGTAACTGGGCCATTATCCTTGGTACGAGATCCAAACCTTTAGGAAGATTTTTCTTCCTTCCAGCTTGACATGAGACACAAAATGTAGGCTGTCAGCCAAGGCCAAAACCTCTCTCTTTGAGATCAAAACCTGCACAAATTATTCTTATAGAGATTCCAATTGACGAATACCAAGACCAAGACACTTGACCTTTGTGCCACTCCAAGACCAAGAGACAAGTCCTCTTCCACTTCGATCTTCTTTAGCTTCAAAACTTTTGTCCTTCCTTCTAGACTTATAGTACTTCCTCTTTGAATTTAGACCTTCTTTGTCTCGACCTCTCTTCTACTAGTAGCACCGAAATTTTTGATGTAGAAATACCAAGATCACTTGTTGTAGTAGCACTGTGATATCTCCACTGAAATAGCATCAACACCGTGATAGGCTTCACTATAATTGTACCGAGATTGTAAGAGCATTGAGACCATTATTGTAAGTGCACTGAGAACTGTAGTTACTGTAGTCACTATAATAGCATCTAAACTATTCACTGTAATAACATCTTATTGTAATTGCATCCGAACTGTTCACTATTATTATCTTTGTAATATATCTGAGCTCCTCCATTGAAATACTTGTCTCTGAAATTTCTATCTGAACTTATCTCTATAATTAGCTCGAGTTCCTGTACCCTTATCCGATCTCCTTCACTGAACTTGTCTCTGCAATTAGCCACCGATTTCAGAGGAGATCCAAATTTCTTGACTATGGAATAGTCTAAGCTGCCTATTTATAGCAATTTGTCCATCTATATTAGCCGACATGACCATATGAAGAGTTGTGTCTCCAATTTATGTGAGATGACATGATTTCTATATTTCTATATTTTATATTTTGTCTTGGAGGGCTACTTGATAATCTTATTGAATTATATACATAGTACATGCCCAAGAAGGGTTCTTCATACATGACATTGACTCTCTTTGACTTTTATGACTAGATGACAAATCCTAAAGGCTCACAATGGGATCCATCTAAAAATAAAATTCCTTTCTCATGAAACCCATGAGGAAAGCATTACAATAATAATTTTATTTTTCTTCTTTACATCATTTACATAAAATCACAATTACATGTGTCATTATGAAGACTGAAACTAGTTACTTTCCAACACCATCCAGGGCCATGATTGTGTTTTAGTGTCTTTGTTTTATCTTTTGATCAGAAGTCCTGTATGCCATTGTATGGGCTTTGAAATTCATTGTATGGGCATGTACTATTTTCTTCATTTAATAATTTAAATAAAGGTTGCATTTCCAGTTCCCATTGTGTTTAGTGTTTGGATTGCAAGCATTTCTAACTAAAACATTAAAGTTTGTTAGATCTATTAAAATTTTCAAGGTTTGGGATTTTACACACGCTGAACCTTTCCTACTTTTCTATTTTTCACAATAGCATAAAATATTCCTTAAATTGTTTACCTATAGTTTGCATAATCTTATACTAAAGACTTATGTTAAGATTAGAATCAAATGTTAATAACCAATTTTCATTTCACAAATTATGCTTTATTAAAATAAATTTCAAATTAATCCTTTTGGTCAATAGTACTTAGGAGATCCTCATAGTCCTTCAAATATGTATTTCTGGTCCTCCGTCTTAGTCTTTTCTAGTCTGGAACAATCTATGTTCCCATCTGTCTCATATAGGCAACAACCTCAAGCTCGAGAAGACATGAGTTTATGGCAGAAGCATTTAGCTCATAATAGATGTGTGAATAAATAATAGAGATAAGATGCATGGAAAATAAACATAGACAATAAACAAGAAACAATTGAATTGAATTTGAGCTAGTTTAGAAGAAATCAATGCATGATTATGGTACACAATGAAAGATTTTAACATAATTTGTTAATAATGACCTAAATTTTTGTTGTGAAAACTATATTAGTATATAATTCGAGCATATAAGCCAGTGGGGAATGGCCCTAAAGTTGCAATGTTCGAAGGGATGTTAAAGTACATTTCGAAGTACTTTATGAATGTTCTGATTGACACTATTATGTGCTGCAAAAGACATTTTGACTTAAATTATTTTCATGCATTTGGTAATATAAAAATCCCTTGATCCTTAATCTCAACAAAAACATGCACAAATTTGAAAACGACTTGCAAAGGAAAACACAAAATAGTCTGTCTCTAGTTAAGCTACCTATGCAATGTGGCCATAGTCCTTCTTGAAATCATCAAGCGTTGTTAACAATATTTTATTTTAGTTAATTTTCATGTAGTGTGCTATAGCTCCTAATCAACTTGAATCTTAGTGGAAAGTTGCAACAATGTGATAGATAACTTTCAAATGCAAAACACAGACGAATTCACCTTAATTAAGTTGTATGCCTAGTGGGCCATAATTTTGGTTTAGAAAACAATAATTACATGTTAAAACATTAGATGATGAACCCCAAAAGGATGAATGTCGATGGGGTTGAAACTAGAACCTTAGTTCATATTTGAAATCTAGTAGTGTTGGCCATTATCTTCGTCAATAATTTTTGAATTACTTTTCCACTCCCTGAATGACCATGTCCAAAATATTCTTATATCAAGTGTGGAAGTCAAAGGGGATACCAATGAATTTACATCTCTAACCCTGTTGAATTCATGATCAAATTTGATCAACTAACAAACCAGTGTGGTCTCACATACATTGTCTGGAACTCTTGGTTGTGTTTTGACACATTGAATTGATGATCCTGGAGCTGCGTAGATTTGAAGGTAGTCCATCATATTTTCCACTAATTCTTGTTCCTTCGGGATTTGAGGAATCATCTGCAAAATTCCCATTAATTGGTTGTTTGGTTCCTTGTTTAGGGAGGGGAGTTCCTATGATTAAACCTTTTCCACTCTATTTCATATATATTAGGTAGCCCAAGAATTCAACTACCATTAATTATAGAGATGGGGTTAATAGGATCTCTTGTTAGATAGATGTAACATGTCATACTTCTATTTTGCTTTTGGTGATACATAGAAAAGGGTAAAAGGATTTTTTAATTTCTTTATTAACTCAGAAATCTCAACAATTTGTCTTTTAACCCTGTTACCATGCAATATTATGGAAAATCATACCAGGTTTTGAGGCTTATTGTCCACGAAATATTTTCCATGTTTGTTATAAATGTTAGATTTTGAACCAAGAGAAATGTACAAGACATAAAACGAGATATAACTTATAAGGTGTTGAATTAGATCAAATGAGAAATTTACAAAGACCATCCAAATAAGGTGTAGGAGATAGAGAAAAAATGGAGCCATTAATCATAATAACCCATTTTTTTCTTTGTATCAAAACTTGCTTTTGAGGCTAGGCTATTCTTCCATCGTGTAATTTTAGTAACTTAGTTGAGTGATGAGACTTAGGTCTAGTTGATTTGGTCCAATATATATTATATATGTAATTTTATTACAATGAGGTGGTTGAAATATTATCACTCTCCTAACACAAAATATTTCAATCCACTAATTTGATACTCTTGTATATATCTAATATAATATATGGTGTACAATTTGATTTTCTCCCGCACTTTTCTTCTTGTGTGATTTTTATCATTTCTCTTTCAATTCATGCGCATATCAAAAGGTTTATTTTCTTTGTTTCTATTGTTGTATGCCTTTTTTTGGGTTTAGGTATTATTTTGGTTTTTTCTGATAAAGTGTATTCCTATTTATTCAGTTTAACTATCTTGCATTCAATTCTTTCAATGAGTGGGTATTGGCTACTGTAGTATACCTAGGGGGGATAGTATTGGGTATAGAGGGAGGTACCCAAGGGAATAATGTAATAATGGGATGGGCCATACTAAATAAAGTGGTTAACCCGTATCATGTAAGGGACCACAAGTAGTTAACAATAATGTAATAAGCCCATGGTATTAGATAGATGGTATTGAGGGAACCATGGTAATGAACCATGGTATTGTATGTATGAGACCTATATAGAGGCTAGAGACTCCCCATTGAGAGAGGTCAAGAATTATTGTATGAACAGTCATATGGCTTGTGGAGTGTTCTCCTTCCTTAAGGAGTGAATGTATGGTGTTGCCCTACCTTAAGGGTTTGATCAATAAAGAAGCATTTCTATCTATATTTCGATATTATTATTTCTGGGTATATTTATATTTTCATATATTTTCATATCAGATTTATAACAAGTGGTATCAAAGCACTTTCTTGGGCAAAGCAGAGAATTTTTTATTTTATTTTTGTAAACATTTTTTGGGGCGACGAATATGTAGATCAGATATATACATTCTGGTGCAAAATTTGCAGAATATCATTGCAGATCTAGGTTATTTGTAAAATAATACCCAATTTGAAAAAAAAAATCGGCCGAATCGGAGTCTGGATGAGGGAGATATCGCTGATTTAAAAATCAGATGTGTTGTAGACATTTTTTAGGGCGACGAGTTTGCAGATCAGATCTATACGTTTTGGGACAAAATTTGCAAAATATAATTACAGATCTAAGTTCTTTGTGAAAAAATATCCAATTTAAAAAAAAAAAAATTAGTCGAATCAGAGTCTGGATGAGGGAGATATTGTTGATTTAAAATCAGCTCTTTTTTTCATAAATTTTTGTGACGGCGAGACAATTGCAATGTGAATCTGAAATTCCAGTGCCTAGATTTGGATTTCTCTCACGTGAGAAGATCCATAATGGTTGTTCCATTTCTGAAAATAGGTTATAATAGGGGTTTTGAGCAATATTGACTAAATTGTGGCCATTTCAAATTTTCACCAAGTAAGAGAATTGTTTTCAAAACCCTCTTCGTGGCGGTTCTATATTTTACTGGAAAAGATAATGGTCAAACTATTGAAGAATACATAAAAGAACGAAAGTCATTATGGGAAAAACATTGGAAATTTTGGGCAGTGGCTAATTTTAAAGATGAGGCGGCCACATGGTGGGAATTACTTAACAAAAAGAAGTGTTCCAACCTGCCCGATGAAGAATTTGAAGAATTCCTTTTAGACAGATGGTCTCACGCTAGAAAACAAGATAATGAGAAACATGTAGGGTTATTTTCTACTGGTATATTATTATTACAGGTTCATGGATTGATTCAGAAGGATAAGATCATTGTGTTTATAAATCCTATTTGCCAACATAATTTTATCAATGTTAATTTGGAAAAAAAATTGCAAGTTCGAGCAAAACACATTGAAAACACACAGGTTGATAATGAGGATGTTCAAGTTTATAGAGATTTTAAGCATTCTATGAATAATTATGTGTTGCACTATGATTTTTATGCTTCAGATATGGCTAATGTGGATGTTGTTTTGGGATACCCTTGGATGGAATCTGTGGGTACTATAAAATTAATGTGTAGAACAAATTGTTGAAGCTCTGGTATAAAAAGAAGAAAATGAAATTACAACATATTTCCATCAATAAATAGGTAGAGTCCACAGAGACTGAAGTAGAAGATGTTCTAGGGGCTGACACATCTGATGATGAGCCCTTTATGGTCGACAACCAAACACAAACATCAAACCAGGTAGATTCCAAGGAGGTTGAAGCAGAAAATGTAACAGGTACGGATACATCAGATGAGGAATCTGTGGTTGAAGTAATATTGGAAGATAAACAACAACAATAGACGCCATAACATGTACCAGATACCAATCAAGCTCCATGAGGTGGTGAATTAAAGAAAGCTACACCGTTGGTTAAACATTCAACATATCACCACCCACATCACCCCGCAAGAAAACAACCTACAAGATGACAACGAATTAGCCACAAGGACAACAACCCCTGAATGGAAGATAGAGGGGGGCGATGATCCACCTACTACACATAAACACAGAAGAGCTACCATGGTCAACTTCCATCTCCAGTGAGTGAGGCACCAGCTAGATCGAGGATTCACCTTTCTCTTGGATGGCTAGATGCACGTGCATGGTACAAGTGGACTACTCTTTTGAGTAGATCTTATTATTTGTGTTATTCTTATGTTTCGAGGACGGAACATGCTTAAGGGGGGTGGAATGTAGTATACCTAGGGGGGAAAGTATTGGGTACAGAGGGAGGTACCCAAGGGAATAATGTAATAATGGGATGGGCCATAGTAAATAAAGTGGTTAACCCGTATCATGTAAGGGACCACAAGTAGTTAACAATAATGTAATAAGCCCATGGTATTAGATAGATGGTATTGAGGGAACCATGGTATTATATGTATGAGGCCTATATAGAGGCTAGAGACTCCCCATTGAGAGAGGTCAAGAATTATTGTATGAATAGGCATATGGCTTGTGGAGTGTTCTCCTTCTTTAAGGAGTGAATGTATGGTGTTTCCCTACCTTAAGGGTTTGAGTAATAAAGAAGAATTTCTATCTATTTCTATCTTGTTATTTCTTGGGTATATTTGTATTTTCATATATTTTTAGCTCAAATCTAGAATAGCTACAAGATCCCGAGATAGAACATTGGTTTTTTTTTTTTTTTTGCAAGATAACCAATGTTTTGCATGCCTTTTCTTGTCACAAGTATGTGATTTGTCTCAGTTTAATTCATTTTCTTGTTTATGGAAGTATCAACATGAATTTCTATGATGTACGTGGAAACTTGAAATGTTATATCTCTTTATGTGCAGGTCCTTTGGCATTGTAATGCAAATGGATTTCTTAAAATAGAATATAAGGAACTGAATATCCATTTATTCTTTTGTTGATGGTGTCAAACCCACCAACATGTAAGCGGATCTTCCTAGTAAGAAGTCCCAATTAGACCTCAGACTGTTTGGTGTAGGAATCCCAGTAGTGGGTCATATAGTAATGCCTTGACTACAATTTCACATAGAGGCAAGTAAGATGTCTTTGTTGGTAGTAAGGGTTGAGATGAATGCGTCTCTTGGAAACCTATGATAGCATGGAGTTAAGAAGGGAACACACGAGCAAAGATGCATCAAAACATGGAAGGTAAGTTAGCTAGCAATCCAAAGTGATGGTTAAACCAACAACATGTTTCAGAAAGATTCATACATACATACACAGAAAAGTCCATACATGCATGCGTAAGCAAACAAATACATATATCATTTAGAGTAAACCAGATAACATAGAATACAATACAACATATGCATGAAATGTGTTGGCTCTGTTATATTAATAAGTGTAATTTCTAGTCATACAATACATCCATGTCTAACCACTAGTTCCGATAGTGGAACGTTACATCCACAACATCCTGCTCCTCCAAAGAGATTTACTAGCTCTGCGCAGTGGAAAAGCTAAGGCTCATTACAATATTGTCCAAGCTCTCTCTAAGATAGTCGTATCAGAAGCTTGTCTGACCAAAAGACTTTACAATTAGTTATGAGGTTCTATTTATAGCAAAGGGTGGGGTGACCCTTGACATTCCCATTTGTGACAGTTCATCTACCCTCATGACTCTTCATCTACTCTATGAATGTTACATCCAACTATCGACACTTGAACTTCCACTTGACAAGATGTTACATTACAATGCACATGTGCCCATGTGAGACCAAATGGCTTGAGCAAGCCATGCAAGGCATCACTGGCACTCGGTCCGCTATGATGAGATCAACTCTTTGACATGCTTGTGATGGTGAAGGTGGTGAGTTGATGCCAAGCTTGTTCGTCTATGATGGCACGCATGCACTCCATGGTGACATCTCGCTGAAGTGAACTCTTGCCTCCATTGCATCTCAGTGCATTGGTGTGGCTCCTCCGTCCAACTCGCCTGCTAGTATGTGCATGGTATTCTTGGGCGCGGCCAAACCGACAACACACTGAAGCATAGTGTCTGTGCTAATCTTCCAGTGTGTGGTGGTGGTCATGCACATCAACTGTCAACTGCATGTTCAACTCCAGTTGGACTTGCTTCTTGTCTTTGACTTGGTGAATGTGTTGAATGGGTGGGATCGCATGCGTGCGCACAATGACATGCATGCTTCTAAATTCCCTTGCATGCAATAAAAAATTGGCAATACTCATGGAAAACAATCAGTCAGTCGAAAACCAAAACAAACTTGAGAATTGACTTGCAACATACCTGTGTGACTGATCATGAAGGTCGCACAATTTTTGCCGGGAGGTTGGGAGATTAATTGCCAAAACTGCGTAAGGCATAGTTCGGGTTCCCAGGAGGCTGACTAACTATTGGAACTGCGCAATCCATAGTCCATCCTGACCTGCTGAGGAATAAAACTGCACAATGCATAATTTCAGTCAGCAGTGACATGCAACCAACAAACTACATTGCGCAGTTTCTGGGGCCAACATGACACTACCTCCAAGAATTTCATAATGCAAGCCTGGAGGTCAATGCCTGGGTAGACTTGCATAATTTCTGGAGGGAAGGCAGAGCCTTCGCTTCTAGAAATACACAATGCTAGCTGAGAAAGGCACGGTCTAGGCCAAGGCAGCCTAGTCTAGCCAACAAGTGACTAAAAACATAAGAAGTGTGAATGCATGATGAGATGAGTGAAAACAAGAGTGAATGATCATTCATGCAAACAACAAGTGTAGGATTCAGGAAATGGGAAGGCTTGCATGTGTGTGAAGTGAGTCGCTGCAACGACGACCATGCGTGCAAAAATAGTTTCATACATACGACATCAGTGACTTGTTAACAAAAATTGAAATGGTGCTAGTACAAGCTAATATGTACCAAAAGGAGAGCAAGCGCTCACTGAAATCAAGCAGACAACATTCATACGAAGCGAAACACAAAAAGCTCCAGAAATGTAGCACGATAGATGAAAAGCGATCTTACCCCAAAACAACTGAGCTAAATGTGATGATGACCCCTAGATGCAATGTGGGATGTCAAAGCTGACAAATTGATGTGAAGAATGAGCTGTTCAACATCCGGTTGATGAGTTTTGATAAAATCGAGGTTGTGACGCACATGCCACAAATCTAGGGAAAGCGACACTTGGTGGTAGGTTTCTTAAATGATCTTTGCATGTAACCTCCAGCTGCTAAAAATAGATCACTGAAACAAGGGATGCCTTTGTAATGCTACCTTGGGAGGAGCAACCCATTCATGCAAAAAACATTTTCTCAGTCTTGGAGGGAACTAGTCAACTCAACTGCACATGCAACACTTTACTCAACTGGGTAGAAAAAATGTGCATTTCTGGGAGGGCGTTGGGCTAGTTGTCCAGAGGGATTGTGCAATTTTTGAGTAGAGCAATTGACTGCTGCCCATAATTACGTAATTTCTGGGCTGAGCAGTCCTGCTGGGAGGAATTACACAATTTTTCTAGTGAACAATGACAGGGAGGTTTGCGCAATTGTGGAGCCCAGCAGGCTGCGAGATAGAATTGCACAATTTCTGGAGGGAAGGCTGGTTCCCCTCTAAAATTGTGCAATTTCTTGAGGGAGCTGCTCAGCATGTAGTTGGACCAAGTCTGGTGACACAACCTATGAGGGGGATGCAACAAGCTTTGATGGACAGACTGTCATTTCACAAGAAAATCATTAAAGCTCTTGTACTTGACAAGGCAAGACATGTTGCTATGAAAGGTTGGTAGGGAGGCTCCAAAATGAAGCTAAGGCAAAGTTTTGGAGGGTGGTTGTAGCTGCTACAACATCTTTTTAAAATGAATTGTAAAGAAGAGATTTTTCCTCTAGTATTTTTACCATTTTATTTGGTAGAACACATGGTAGAGAATGATGCATTGCTCATTTTCTCATTATGTTTGGAATTTATACCGATTGACTAAGTGTTTTCTGTAGCTTCATTGTTGTTTGTTTTATACCAATAACTCCATTTTTATTTTTTGTGGTTACCAGTAGAAATTAAGCTTCATTATACCAATAGAAATTAAGCTTCATTATGTAGCTTCATTGTTTGTTTGATACAAATAGCTTCATTTTTGTTTTATATGAATAGTTAGTTTTGTGTAGCTTCATTGTTGTACAATGTTGATCATAAGAGAGTATTAATTCTTATGGTTTATGACAAATATGGATGAGCATTATGATATGGACATATTGGGGCTTGCTTTGTTTTTGAAACGACTATTTTTTAGGATGTGAATGAATATGAAAGAAGAAAATCAAGTGGGTACATTTGGTTAGATACATTGGAAGGGGGTATAAATGACATAATTTTAGGAAAAATTCTAAAATTCTATTTGTTTGGAATATATGACATTTTTGGTAGATATGTGGAGATAACATGGAAAAACGATACTACAGAGTACAACTAGCTAATGATGGACTTATTTTTATTTTTTTGACTCACAAAGGAGAGGCAAGGCCAATATGAAACCAATCAATCATTATTTTAGTAGGAGGTTGACTTCCTTTGGACCCTAAGGATCATGGCATATTGGGGCATGTTACCCACCCACATGTATGGGTAACCATAGGGGAACTTTTTCTTCTATGATGCAATTTTCTAACTAGTTGTCATACATTATTTATTATATGTTTTCTTTTTCTTTCCATTTGTTTTCACAAGATATCTACAACTTGAACTTTTTAGATTGTAACTAATTAGTTGAAATGATTGTTATTAAGTTCCCAAGGTGTTATTTTTGTATGGTGACATTTTATTTATTTTGTTTATACAGGTCATCTTGCTACATAGTGGCCACTATGGCCCAACTAAAGAAAACTTTCGAGTTTCTTGCTTTTATGGGGAAAAATGGCATTGACATAGCTAATGTTGAGGTATATGTAGTATAAATCCTTTATAGTCTACTTTAGTTTATATTCCATTATTCATCATATTTCATGTATTATACACTTCATTATATCTTCTTTCATTTTAGAAAAAGAACTTAATATTAATGGTCAAAAGCGGGAATTAAAGAAAGAGAAGAACAATAACACTGGAGTGACAAATGCAGAAAGAGAGATAGAGAAGAGAACCAATCTAGTGACACCTTTAAAGACAATATCTTACATGATACACACACATAGAGACTGATGATCAAGTCTTTAGAGTTGGTGAATTCACCTACAATGCCTTGGCAACACAATGATAATGTTTTGAAGTGATGAAACAATATTTCATGTGTAAATTGTAGTCCAACAAATATTAAGTTGGAAACTCATATGACATTTCATATTATATAGTTTATGTGATTGAAATTATTTATAGTTTCACTTGATATTATTTAGTATTGTAATTAACATATGTAACTTTGTGTTTTCATTATAGATGAACATGCACATTGTATGACAATTTATTTATTTATTTTTTTTAATTTAGTCACAAAATCATACTAATTAATTTATGTTGATTAATAATGAACACATAAAAGCAATCTAAAACTACTAAATTAGTAGTTTATATTGATTAATGATGAACACAAATAAAATAAATACACGACTAAATTAGTCATTTATAATGATTATTAATGAAAGTATATGAAATGATAACAACTAAATTAGTTGTTTATATAATGAATATGAAACTACCAAAAAAAGATAAATGAATACTACAAATCATACATTTGTGATTACAAATGACTACTAAATTTTACATATATGTGACTATTATTAGCTAATTTACAGTATCTTGTAACACGACCAAAATTTAGTCATATTTCTTTGGTCATTAATTTATTTCAAATGATGACTAAAATTTGCACATATATGACTATTAGTAGCTAATTTACAGTGTCTTATAACACAACCAACATTTTGACCATATTTTTGGGGTCGTTAATTGGTTTTCTTGGGTGATCATATAGTAATATATTTTTTGTATATTTAGTCACTAATTGTGGTAATTAATGACTAAATCAATGGCTAAATCAATGACCAAATTAATGATTAAATATACTACTAGACGATAAAATTGAGACAACCAATTAATGGCTAAGATAAAAACGACTAAAATTTGGTCATGTTATAAGATACTATAAATTAGCTACTACTAGTCATTGACTGAAAAATAGTCGTTTACATCAAAATTTAGTTTTTTTTTAGTAACTAATTTACCGTTTTGTATTAGTGAGCCAACCAAGTTTGGGACTTCCACATACCACCTGACCATAGATTGACTGAAAAAAATATTTCTTTCAGCCAATCACCCCCTTGCCATATTCTAACCTTGAATGTGGGACTCATAACCAAAATCAACTAGGGATTCCTAAGGCTAAATCACCTCACGCTCATCAATAGAACCAAGATTTACTGCAACCCCCACTAGGTCACTAGGCCCTAAACAAGCATAAATGCCACCAGATTTCTCCACCTACACCGTGAGGAATTTTCCTGTCTTCTAGTCTCCAGGATTTACCGTAATCCCACCATACAATGGTCAAGGATCCCAAGGCCTAATCAAGACTCCACCCTCCAAGACTTACCATATATCCTGCTATTCACTATCCAAGGATTCATAGGCCCAATCGAGGGCTCACACCTCTAGGATTTACTGTATATCCTGTCATGCACGAGTCGAGGATTCCTATGCCCACCGAGGCACACAATATCTGGATTTACTGGAATCGAAGTCTGGTTCAAGGATCACTAGGCCATGTGTTATTTCTTTCAGATACCACCTCACTCTGTTTCAAAACCATATGGTAATCTAGCTGAACCAAATACAAGAGAACCCATCACACCATAGCTATCTGGAAATGGCAAGGCAAGGTTGAAGAACACTATCACACTTGGCAAAACCCATGCCCATGACAACAAAATAACCAAGATTACACATGCATAACCATGCATGACAAAAATAGCAAGGAAATCATACATGCAACTCGATACCTACTTGATCTTTGCTTCCATTTGCCTTCTTTGCTTTCCTTGATCCAATGCTGAAGTGCCGCAAGAAAAATTGAAGTGTCTAAGAGTGTGACAGAGAGAGAATAGAGAGAGAGCTCCAAAATAGAACTAACAAAAGGTTGTGTATTGATCCTCGAAAGCCTTTTTATTAATGAGGCATCTATTTGCTTCAATTTCAATTATTTTCCTCCTCACATGCAACCTGTGACCTCTCACTGATTCGGAGGATCCAAAAGATGCTCAAAGTTTTAGAAAATGCTCAAAATTCTAAGTTCACAAATGAATATGAAACTAAGCTCAATGTGTAGAGTTCATCTCTCTAATTCCAACACAACTTGAATGGGCAAAAAAAGACATCGTACGAAAAAGTTATGCAGGGTCAAAGTTTAGGTTCAAACAATTCAAAAAGTCAAAGGTCAAAGTCAAAGTCAACGAACATGGTTCTGGTAGTGAGGGTTCCAAAGTCATGGTTCCAGCTGACATATGGCGCTTCTAGATTTTGATAAGTGTCTTTGTGTGGTTGGTTGATTTTGTACCAATCCTGAGGTGACACATGGCCCTATCAGAGGGTGACATGTGGCCTTACAAGACTGGACAAAATTTTGTTAAGCAGATCAATGGACTAGACAGGATTTGATTGCATAACCTCTACTCTACTAATCTAACATTTCATTGCTGAACCACACATGATACTTGGTGAATGAAATGACGCCACATTTATTTAAAGGGTATATATCAGAGTTTTGGCATAAAAAAGATGGAGCCCGCCATTGTTGGTGGCTCTGCCATATCTGTCAATGGTTATATCTTCTCCGCCATCATATCATATCCATTGTAAGTAACAATGGGGGATAAGGTCACAGACCATATTATCCACTCCGCTAGCATATCATATCCATTGTAACTAATGAGAGGGGATAAGGCCAAACACCATATAAAATTAATGTATTCCAAATATGTCACACAACTGCCACCAATATATCATTAAAAATCACACTCCTTGTGGATTTAACATCAAACCTTTGACCTTTTAACCAATGCTCACAACCAATCCGACTATGTGAGTTTGGTTGAATAGTTTGAAGAACAAATTTCTTTTAAGTTGCAGGAAGATAGTAGTTTGGTCTAATTTGGTCATTTGGAGGCAAAATTGAGCATTTCAAAATCCTAAACAAGGGTTTTTGGGCCTTATGAACACATTGGAAATATTATTTTGATGAGTTGGAGCTTCTAAATAGATGTAATTGAGAATTTGAGCATGTTAATAAAGTAGTCACACTGGAGGCGGACTCAGAGACGTAGCCCAGGAGGGGTGAACTCTATTATCAACTTGTCTTTTTTTCTTGCTTCTATTTTCAGTCTCCATCTTTTACTTTGTTGCAAATGTTTATCAATTTTATGTGTTTTCGAAATTTTGATCCATTGCATAAGAATACATAAATTAACTTGCAATTTGTTCAGTAATACCTTCATTTCATTTTTGGATCAAATTTTGTATCAGAGCTCTTAGTTGTGTGAAGGTTTGACATGAATTGCAAGTTTTCATACGCTCACAAGATCCAAACTCAATAAATGAGAAGGATCACTTGAAGAATTCAATCTTGAAATTGGCTCAGGAAGACCACCTTCCTATTTTTCTCAAACCATGGCATGTGAAGAAGACCTTTCTCCAGTAGAGAGAGAATTCAAAAATAATTTTCTTGATATGGCTGGCATGGTAAAAATATTGTTTGATGAGAGGACAATGTGATTGCAAGCTTAAATTTCTCGCCAACCAAAAGAGGAAGGTAATGGTTCTCATAAGCCACAAGATGGTAACAGTAATGGTAATGGTAATGGTAATTGTGGTGATGGTGGTGGGCCTCCTCCTCCACCTCCTTCGCCTCCTTCACGACCTTCTCCTTCATCTCCTACTTCTTCAAAAAAAGGACATGCTAAATCCCCTTTAATTAATCTTGATGTAAAGTTTGAATTGGCAATATATGATGGAGAATTGAATGATGAAAATTTGGATAATTGGGAGAGGAAAATTGAAGTATATTGTAGGATCCAAAACATTGATGATGATGTCACAAAAATCCAACTTGCTTCTCTTAGGTTGGGAGGAACAACTCCCATATGGTGGGAATAAAAAAAGCAAGAAGATCTCAAGAAAAGTGGTAAGATTATTTCTTCTTGGAACGATTTTGTAGCTACTTTGAGAAAACAATTTTATCCATTGGCATATAAACAACAAGAAATGATGAGATGGAAAAATCTTAGGCAAGCTAAGGGTCAAATTGTACAAAGTTATACTCAAGAATTTTGTAATCAAACTTTAATTTTGAGTATTGCTTTAGATACAGAGGAGAGACTTATGAAGTATATTGGTTGTTTACATAGCTATATTAGACACACTGTTGGGTCCATTTATTGAGTAAATTAACACAAGTATTTTAAATATCAATCCAGGTTTGTATAACTTAGAAGCATGTCCAAAATATATGGATATCAAGTATAATCAGCTTTAGAAGATAAGTTATGGAAATTGAAGGAAATGCAATTATAAACTAATTAGAAGTGAATATTACAAATATAAAATTCAACTAAGTAATTTCTAATTCAATATATAATAAGTAGGAGAAGTGGATCCTAACTTAGGAGAACCAGATTGACCTTCTTCTACAATACTACTTTATGAACATAAACAAAAAAGCACTAATAAACAATAGCTTAAGATGCATAAAATAATAATTGAAGAGGATCCTTGCTGTTCTTCACTACAAATTCATTTATCATTAATTTTATTGTTAGAAAACTAGAAATTCAGAAGATCACTTGAAAGCAAGAAAGATGAATTTTAGTTTCTATTATTAAATCAGATAGAAGGAGGGTTTAACTTAAACACTGCGTTGTCCCTTCATATACATATTAGAAGTAAACCAAGATTCATCAACAAACATAATAAGTCATCATACATCTAATTAAATAAACAAATCTGAAGCAAAACTAGTTTATGAAAATTAAGCTAAATTAACCATGAAGTGTACTTAGCTTGGAGTGGGGGCCCTCCACCCTTTCCTTGCACACTTGAAGAGATTATCAAATACTGCAAACTCAGTCAATCATCCACAACATTGAAAAGCAAAGATAAGATAGAACAGTTTCCTCAAATTAACTCAAAATATTCAGAAGTCTCAATATAAAATTATACAAATTCTACATACATAAGGCTTCAATGTTTTGGCTTAAATAGAGAAATATGAAACAAAATGATCTAAAATGTCTCTAAAATCTATGTCTATCCATATCATATCTATTCCAGTCGATCTCATCCATCCATTCACTCAAAATATGGAAAATGCCATGAATTCCTAAAATTGGCCTATTTCCTAGGGATTTCCTGAATGACTGGTCTTGTTTGACTAGCTTTGACCGAGCTTGTTTAAGATTGGTTTGACCGAACCAATAGGAATTCATTCAATATTAGTTCCCAAGATTTCTATAAATGTGCTCAGCTCGTGCCCAGGTGTCGTGCAAGTATAACATCAATGAAGCCATTACGGGAATTTCTGATCTTGTCCAAAAATGCACTTAAAATCTAATTTTTATAAAAATATCTAAAAATTTCAAAACTTAATTTATATACCTGAATATGCATAAATATGTCAAAATGGGGTATATATGATGTTAAATGGATGGAGAACATGGAAATTAAGTGTATTTAATTAAGCAAAATGAGATAAAAAATGAAGGCCAACATCTCCCCCTTGCTGATGTACAAGCATGTCCTCATGCTTGCTTCCTTCTCTTGGACATTCCAAGCTCTGATGTAAACCCTGTACCTAATCTAGATGCTTCCTGTTGTGCTACTTGGAGTAGACAATCAATCGCCTTGTACTGCTCTTCCTTGTTGATTGTATTATTGACTTTTTGTTTTTCATACTTTTTCTTCCATAGGTTTTTGTTTTTGAGCCACCTGAAAGCTAGCTTTCAAAGAAGATCATTCTTTGTTTTCAATTTTACAACTTTCTCATCTAGCTTTTCATTTTCCTTGACCAATCTTTCATTGTTTTTGTTGTCTGTTTTTTTCTCCTTCTTCAATCTAGAATTCTGCTTATCTCCAATTGATCTGTCAGCTCTTTTATTTTTCTAAGTTGCAACTCTTTCTCTAATTCTTGTGTGTCTTTGGAAAATGAAGTGGCTTCAACATTGTCAAAGTATGAATCTTTCTCCAATGCTTCTTTTTTCCAATCTTTCAATGATTTCGTCAACTTGTTTCTCTGTAGAAGGTGTCTCAACAATCTGCACCTCAGGGTATTTACTACTTGTCTCTACTGGACTTTTTATCCTATGCCTCCTGGGAATGGATATGAATGATGCTTCTCTCTCAACCATGACAATATTTGTTGCTTTTTGGACCTTTTCCGTGGATAGAGAGGTGACTTCATTATGCTTCTTGTTTCGTGAACTAGTTTATACTTCTCTTCTATGGCCTGTTCTTCAAGATGATTTTGAACTAAAAATTCTTTCCAAACTACACCCTTGGCTTTCAATTGATATTATACAAGAATTTTGATGAGTCCTTGGTGATAGATCTAGGATTCCTTGGGTTTAGTCTCGTTTTTCACATTCTCTATCATTTTAATCAGATTTTTAGAGAAGAAATATGGCAAATTAATTTTCACTTCTCGTTTGATACAATCTGACATGATAAATATGCACCACACTATGCCCTCTATCACATGTGAAAAAATTTTGAATGACTAAAATCAATTGTCTGTAAGGCTCATTGAACTATTCCTTAGGTATGCCCTTAGTTCTCTCAAATGTTCCCTTCCTATTCTTCTCTAAAAATAAAGTCCATGCCTTTTCTTTAAAGTGTAAGCCCTTATGATAGTGTTCCCATGACAGTGTTAGATCTAAGGCCTGAGAAATGAATTATGGAGTCAATGGAATAGCTAGGTTTCCCACCATGGTTTGGTCTTGTGCATAATTGTTTATAAACTCCCTGGTGATTCTTTCATTATGCCCATTAAAGTTTTGGAGGAAGCCTATAAGACCAGCCTGATAGAGTTTCTCTATTGTCTCTTTTTCCCAATGCTCAATCTAGAATTCTTTTGGTTCTATCCTGGTAGCCATATGTTCTGAAAACAAATTTATATAATCCTCCACTGTCATCATTCTCATTTTGAAAATAAAAATTATGCATACATACAAATCCTTCTTGATTTATTCATGCATTATGGTAATAGGGCTTACCTCCTTTCTAATGCTCTTTTAAAAGAACAATGAAATCAACCTTGTTCAACCTCGGTTCTGCTGCAAAAAAATGATTCACTGTTATTCAAAACATTGTTCTCTATATATGAAAATCACAAAAAAAAAAACATTTTGATCATGTCTTTCCTTGCTTCTTGATTCATAAATCAATCTTTGCATTTTCCAAACTCATAAAAAATCCCTGCTCTGTCTCAAAAATTCTCACTGTGCATGTGAATTGAATGAATTATCTCATACAGACCATACATGGATGATATGAATTATGCCCACTATGTAAGAAAAAATAGGAAGAATTATGTTCGTAAAATCAAAATCGAAAATCAAAACCATGGGACCGTAACCATGCATGAGGAATTTGCGATATTAACTTATCTGAAAGTGATTTTGTAATATCTTTGAGATATCTTTGAGTTCTTGTGTTTAGGCAACGCCAATTTAATAAAAAAATTCCTTCGATATTTGCAAGTATTCGTTAATAAATCAATGGAAATATGTGTTAATGGTGGCGATTGCTTAGATTTCTAAACTGGAGTTTGAACTCAATTTTGACATGAGACAATGCAATACTTAATATATGTTATGTTCCTTGAAATCCGCTAACAGCTTATGATAATCAGGAGGCGATCTCTTACCTTCCTTTATGGGATTCCTTGAGTCTGGTGGATCACTCAGTCAACCTTAATGTTGAGAAAATCGCAGTCTCCTACCTTCTTGAACTGCTACCTTCTTTGTTCCACACCTGCCTATATATTCTGCGTTGCTTCCTCAGTTCAAGGTTCTTGCTTTATGAAACCCTCTCTCCTTCTTTGTTTTTGCTTTTCCTCTTATTCCTTCTTCCACAAGAGTGCTATATGTGTGCACATGAATGCATAGCATTCAACACCTCAACATGAGCAGAATTCGGCTATGATGGTGGCAAAAAAACGTTTGATTATAGAGTAGTAGTTTACAGTGAGAAAATAACATAGTTCGCAGTGTTTGTATGTTTGTTTGAGGCATTTGTATGGTTGTTTGAAGATTTTTACTGTTTCTACCTTCCACCTCATAGTCTGACTACGTACCTCTGGCTGCCTTGTGTCCCATTGAAAACGTTTCCTTTCCGTCCTTTCCTAGCATGGTGTTCAGACTTGTCTCATTAGCGTAAATCATATTTGTTGTTCTACTCATGTCTTCATAAGCCTATACCTCCATTCCTATGCATTCCCATCTAAATGCATTATGGCTTCATTGCATAACTTCGTGCCAATCAAAATGCATTATTACGTCATTACTTACCTTCATGCCCATTTGAAATGCATCATGATACCACTGCATACTGTTGTCCCTTTGCATTTTGTTGCATTATTTCAAACTTGCATTTCATTGCATCATTTCAATTTTAATTTTTGTTGCATCATTTTTTCATTATGCGCTTGGTTATGTCCCCATTGAAATTCATTATTTCAACTCGGTTATGACTTGTATCATTTTACATTGTGTGCTTTTCATTATTTTAATTTAATTTTAAAATGACCCTAGAATGGTCATGTTTAAAATTAAATTTTTATGATACTAACCTTTGTTATGTTTTTGTAGGTCAATCAAGGGCTTGAATATTGAGGCCTCTATTTTTTATCCATTTGCTTTGAGAAAATGACTAGGATTAATGTGATAAGTTTTTCTATGATATGGGATGATGGTATAGGGAATGTAGGATTAATGTGATGGGATTTTTTTCTTTTTTCTTTTTCTTTTATGATATGAAATGTAGGAAAGGGTAATGAATAGGCGATGATAGTAGTGGTGATAATAATGAAGGTAGGAATAGAATGCATATCAAGTACTAAATTAGTCTAAACAACTTCTATATATATATATATATATATATATTGAGAATTTAAAGAGAAATTTCTTTTTTCTTACTGTACTTGTACTCCCGTAAAATATTTGATGTTAATGATGTCTTCTGGTCAAATGATAGTTGACAATGTCTTTGATGTCTCTTCCAGGATATATTGAAATGTAGAGACTTATTTCTGCTTCATGTTTTCACATCTAACATTGATTTAGGATCTTTGAATGTTGATGTTGTTCAGGTCCCTTTTGTAGATGTTTCAGGTCCCTTTTGACAAGTATTTTTCAACAATTTTTGTATGTCGCATCTGTCATATAATACATGTTTCTTTTGCATAATGATATCTTAGGGCCCTTCTGCATAATGATGTATCAGGTCCCTTCTGACATGTAATTCAAGTTCCTTCTGCAATTCAGCTGTGCAAACTATTTGCATGGCTTTATTACAACTTCCCTGTTTCTTATGTTAAGACTTGTCCTTAAGTCTTGTATTTCTTGGAGGATTGTTTATGCAAAATCAAACAAAAGTAAAACCAGGTAAATAATTCATGTAGGCCAAACTAGTTGGTTTTTCTATATGAATTCAAGTTTGCTTTGTGCCAGTTTCTTAGATTTTCACAAGCAAACTTATTTTATTTTATATATATTGATTTTATTTTTTATTTTTTTAATTCTTTTGGAATTATGGAAGGCATATTACTATGATGTTCCATTATTTCCAGATCAGCATCTATTGAAATTCTTCTCATAAAGTCCTCTTTATTTATAGACTTATTGTAGACTTTAAGCCTAAGTCCATTAACTACAAATGAAATAGATGCTTCATCATTTGTTTTTATTTTGACAACTCCATTATCAAAGATCTCTTCTATCTCATATGGCCCCAACAATGAGTTGTAAACTTTGCTTTGAAATCCTTAAACTTGGAGTCAAACAATAATTCCCAGTCTCTTTTATTGAATTTTTTGTTCTTGATAAATCGATCATGCTAGTTTATTCTTTGTTGCTACACAAGAGATGTGTGCTTTACTTATTTCTGTCTTATTTCATCTAGTTGATTTAATTCCATGAATCATTGTTGTTGTGCTTTAGATAATTCCATTCCCAACTTTGCTGCTAGTTTGAATGTGTGTATTTGAAATTATATGGGTAACAAGACTTCTTTTCCATACACCAATTGATATGGACTGAACCCGGTTGTGTTCTTCCATGTTATCCTGTATACCCATAGTGCATCTCTCAATTTCTCTGACCAGTCCTTTCTGTTCATTTGTACTGTTTTCGTCATGATATTCTCCAGGACTTTGTTTGTTGTCTCCACTTGTTTGTTTTCTTGAGGATGGTATGAAGTTGATTTTCTATGTTTGATCTTGTACTTCTCTATAAGATCTCGAACAAGTTTGGAGGTGAACTATGTGCCTTGGTCAGTTACCATCTGTCTCGGTACTCCAAATTTGACAAAGATTTCCTCAAAGAGAAATGTGACCACTGTGTCTTTTGTTGCTCTTGCTACTGTATTTTCCTCAAACCACTTAGTAACATAATCAATACATACTAAGATGCACTTTCCATTTGAAGGTGGGTTTATTGGTCCCACAAAGTCTAGAGCCCATTGCTCAAATGACTCTATTAGTAATTGTGGTTTTAATTGCATTTCATCTGATATTATTGGGCTTCCTATTTGTTGGCAGTTGTCACATATTTTTACATAAGCTTTGGAATCTTTGAACACTATTGGCCAGTAGTAGCCAAGTTTCAACACCTTGTAGGTTGTCTACTTGTTAGCAAAATGACCACCACATGGCTCCTCATGACATGCTTTCAAATATCTAAGATTTCATCTTCTCTAACACATTTTCTTATTATCAGATCATAACTAGTATAAAAGAGATCACCATTCACCCAACGATATCTAGCACTTTCTCTAATTATTTTTCTTTTCTGTTTATTTGTGAAGTGGGATGGTAATTTTCCAGAAGATAAATAGTTTGCTATATCTGCAAACCATGGTGTTTTGATAGCTATTGCAAATAGATGTTCAACTAGAAAATTCTCTGAAACAGGATTCAGATCACCAGGTGTATGAAGCCTTGAAAGAAATTCAGCTGCTTGATTATCCTTACATGGTTGATCTTGAATTGTAATGTTAAATTCCTACATTAAAAATAGCCTCTAATAATTGTGCCATTTGTAATTGCTTTATTCATTAAGTATCTAATAGTTGAATGGTCTGTGTGAATGAATACTTGATAACTTGTTATGTAATGTATGAATTTAGTAACTGCATATACTACAACTAGCATCTCTTTTTCTGTAACCGTGTAGTTCAATTATGTCGGTGTTAAGTTTTTACTTATGAAATATATGGAATAATTAAACTGGTTTTATTTGTGCCAAAGTGATGCACCTATAGCTATATCAGATGCATTAATGGAGATATGAAATGGCAAAGACCAATTTGTTCCTCAAAGAATGTGGGCAATTGACAATTTTTCTTTTAATAATTGAAATGCATTTTAACAATTATTTGTCCACTGGAATTCAACATCTTTTGCGAGTAACTTGAATAGAGGCAAAACTATTTTACTGAAATTTTCAATAAATCTCCTATAGTAGCCTGCATATCCCAAGAAACTTCTTACTTCCTTTTGAGCTATAGGTGGCATTAAATTCACAATGACTTGTATTTTTGTTGGATCCACCTTAATTCAAAGAAACCATCCAAACCATTTGCTGATAAGTCAAAGGGGATAGGAAAAGGAAATGGGAAGAAGAAAACCACTGTTAAGAAAGAGGAAAAAAATCTCTCTTGCAAACATTGCAAGAAATATGGTCATGATGAAGACCATTGCTAGAAGTTGCATCCAGAATTGAGGCCAAAGAAGTTTGACAATAAGGGGAAACAAAATAATTTTGCTACAACTCAACAAAATTTGGGATCCAATTCAATTGATGAAACAAAGATCACAATCATGGGAATGAAAGGTATAACTTCTAATGAAAGTACTAATTCTTCTAATGAGTCCTCTGAATCTCTAAATGATAAGAAAAGGAATGAGATTTTTCATATTAGAGTGGTCATAAAGAATAGTAAGGTTGATATTCTTTTTGATAGTAGTTCTCAATTCAATATTATTTCTAAAGAAATTGTTAAAAAACTTAACTCAGAAATAACTCCTCATGTTAAACCTTACCCTTTGGGTCGGGTATGTGATAATGCCAAACTACAAGTAAAAAGAAAATGTAAGCTCAAGTTTTCCATCACTGCTAACTTTGTAGATGAGATTGTACTTGATGTTGTACCTCTTAACATTTGTGGGATTGTCTTGGGAAGTCTCTATCTGAATGATTCAAAAAACATATTCTATAGTGAGGAGAGATATATCATATCTTCAAAGGAGGTATTGAATACACTTTTAGGGGACATCATAAGAAGACAAATTGATCTCTTGTTAATGAAGGACGAATGAAAAGACTTGTCAATGCTAGCAATAATTATGTATTTCTAATTGTAAAAGCTAAGGATGTTGATAAATCTGAAGCCTTCTCAGGATGTGATCCTAAACTTAAGTATGAATTGAGTGATTTTGTTGATACTTATGGAAAGATGTTTCAGGAATCTCAAGGACTCCCTCCAAAAAGAGGAGTTCAACGTGAGATTCAATTGTAGCAGGATGCTCCACTTCCTAATATTGGCATGTACAAAATGTCAGTTTTGGAAAGCACGAAGATTAAGAAGCAGGTGCAACAGTTTCTCAAAAAAGGGGTCATCAAACCAAGTATCTCTCCTTCCAGGTCTCCTATTGTTTTTGTTCCAAATAGGGATGGCACATGGAGAATGTGCATTGATTTTTGAGCTTTGAAAAAAATCACGGTAAAGAATCGTTATCCTCCTCCTCTTATTGATGGTTTTCTAGATCAATTGAAGCATGTTGTTTATTTCACTAAGTTATATTTAAGAAGCAGTTATAATCAAATTAGAATTTTTGAAAGTGATAGTTGGAAAAACGCTTTTAAGACAAAACATGGATTGTTTGAATTGTTAGTAATTCCTTTTGGGATTTATAATTCACCCGCAACATTTATGAGGGTGATGAATGATGTATTGTGACCATTCCTTGATAATTTTTCATAGTCTACTTAGATGATATTTTGATCTTAAGTAAGACTCTTGAAGAGAATGTAAAGCACGTAAATAAGGTTTTGAATGTCTTAGAAAGGGAAAAGTTGTATTTAAATATGTCCAAATGTGAATTTGGTAAGACACCTTTGGTGTATTTAGGTCATATTGTAGGGCGTGGTGAATGGAAAATTGATCCCTCTAATGTTGAGGTTATTGTAAATTTGCCTAAGCCCAAAAATGTAACTGATGTCAAAAGCTTCCTGGGAGCAACCGAATACTAGAGGAAGGTCATTGCAAGATTCTCATTTATTGCAACACCACTACATGCTTTGACAAGTGTGAAACATGTTTTTCAGTGGGGAGGGAAACAACAGAAAGCCTTTGATGCATTGAAAGAGAAGATCAATACAACACCGGTTCTATCACTTCCATATATCAAGAAGCCATTCGAAATCCAAATAGATGCAAGTGATTATTCCATGGGGGCAGTGTTGATGTAGCACGATAAGCCTATATGCTTTTACTCTAAGACTTTTATAACTGTAGTAATTATCTATCCAACACATGATAAGGAATTGTATGCTCTAGTACGAAGTGTGAAAAAATGGGAGCACTATTTAATCGGGAAAGAAACAATCATTCATATGGATCATCAACCATTACAATATCTTCAATCACAAACTAAGCTACAACAATCAAGGCACTTTAGATGGTTGGGATTTTTACATCGATTTCACTTGGTAATTAGATATAATAAAGGCATATATAACAAAGTTGCAAATATGTTATCAAGACCTATAGTCAATGCTACTACAATTCTTAAGCATAATTCGATCACACAAGAAATCTATATTGAACAATATGCTCAAGATGAAGATTTTAAAGATCTATATGTAGCTTTGAGTAAAGGAAATCAAATTGAAGAACTAGATTATCATGTTCATGACAAACTATTATATCATCTTAGCAAGTTATGCATTCCACAAAGTGAAAGATTTAATCTTATAAGGGAAGCACATACATCTATTATTGTTGGTCATTTGGTGTAGGAAAAAAAATTGCTCAATTGCAGAGGTATTGTTATTGGCCTCATATGAATGAAATTGTATCAAGATATGTAAAGGGGTCTTCTATGTGTGCTACTAGTAAGCCAAGTAACAAGAATTTGGATTGTATACTCCACTTCTATTCCTTTGCGTCCTTGGGAAAGTGTGTCCATGGATTTGGTGGGGGGGTTACTTATGTCTAGGAAAGGTCATGATTATTTGTATGTTACAGCGGATAGGTTCAATAAGATGTGTATCTTAATTCCTTGTAAAAATAAGGTCACAACTGAAAAAACACCACAATTGTTCTTTCAAAATATATGGGTTCACTTTGGGTTACCCACATCTATTGTAACTGATCGAGATTCTTGATTTATTGGGAACTGATGGACAGAAAGTTGAAGAAGAGCACAAAATTTCATCCACAAACTGATGGCCAGACATAGGTGATGAACAAGACAATGGTACATCTACTTCAAGGATATTGTGGCAAACATCCTAAGCTTTGGGATGAACACTTACACTACATTCAACATGCCTACAACTGTGCCAAGCATTCATCAACTCAGACATCTCCATTCGAAGCATGTTATGGTTATTTACCAAAATCTCCTTTAGATTTCATATATGGGAAATATATTGTAGTGGATGGACATAGTGATGTGGAGAAAGCCAAGCATTTCATTGAATAGATCCATTTGCTACATCAAAGAGTGCAAGAATAGTTGGAAAAGAGTCAAGTGAAATACAAAGCCAGGTATGAAAAGCATCGTGTTGATCACAATTTTCAGGTGGGAGACCAAGTTTGGTTATACATCAGTAAATAAAGGTTGCAAGGAGAAGGTAAAAATCTGAAACTGATCTGGTATGGTCCATTCCGAATCTTAGAAAAGATTGGAAATAATGCTTTTCGATTAGATTTGTCTCCTTATATGAAAATCTATTCTATTCTACATGTTGAAAACTTGAGATTATATGAGCCTACTATGATCATGGATCAATATGAAAGTATTTATGTACCTTCTATAGAAGGTTTTTCTTCTGAATACGTGTATGAGCTGTAGGAAGACACCATTCTTGACAAAAAAACAAGGACTTCACGGAGAGGTGACATGGAGTACATTCGTGTGGGGCTCAAAGGTACCAATCCAAGCAAATCACTATGGATCAAGATTGGGAGGGTAAGGGAGATTTACCTTCACTTATTTTATGAGTAGTACCAAAATTTTGGTGGACCAAAATATTCTAGTGGGAAGGAGTGACCCAGAGGATCCAAAAGATGCTCAAAATTTTGGAAATTTCTCAAATGTAGATGAAACCAATCTCAATGCATAGAGTTCATCTCTATGATTCCAAAATAACTTGAATGGTCATGTTGTCACTCCTAGAGACAAACTCTAGGTTGATATGAGACCAGTGCCTAGGAAATCTTAATTAGTGTTGTCAAATTTATCTTAAAGACTTATAGCACCATAGTTTTTACATGCAATTCAAATAAGGTTGATTCAAAACCATTCACAAAGATATAATGTATGAACCAACATACACGCGGGAATAAATGGGAAATGATCTTCTGTCAGTGGTGGCTAAATCAGATTGAGAGCTTGGAGAAAATCATTTATTAAGAAAAATGTAATGTTAGAAGACAATAGAGGAGAAATCCATCATATTTAGCTTAAGCATTAAGAATTTTGTGTATCTGGATTTAAAGAGAAATGTGAGTAAGGAAATTCTTATGGAATGCTAATATACATGGAGCGCTTTTTAAATACTTAATTTCCACATCAATACATGCATTATCCATCAATAACTTGATCAAAATGAATATTATAGAGGCATTTTCCATCAATAACTTGACCGAAATGAATCTGCATCTAATGAGAAATATGTCTAGTAGCTACGTGACATTCTCAAAAGAATATTTAACATATATAAAAATACAAAGGGAGATGAACATACTGAAATCCAATAAGTTGGAATCACCAAAAATCTCATATTAATCTTTTGAGAAACATACATACATCAAGATTCATAACATTGACTTCATGAAAATAGGAGAAGGCCCTTTCCAAGAGTTCTTTCCAAAAATTCTAAACCTTTTTTAAGTGTTTCTTCCCTCTATTTATAAGGAGAGGGGAGCTTTGAACAACAATTACAAAATATCTCAGCCAAGCTCCAGTTGTCTGATCAACTAGTTGTCTCAGTGTGCGATGGATCTGCTTCCAATAATGATTACAATAGATTTTATTGCTTAACAAAGTACAAAATAACAAAGCATGGGAAAACTAAATGATGACCATAGAAAAATATCTCCATGCCAATTCATGTGATCACCTTTGATCAGGCCATGCCTTTACTATGATGTTCCTCTCTTACTTTGTAGGCTCACTTGTCATTTTCGCCTTAACTTCTTGAATTGACCACTTTTTGGAGTTGGGAGTGATCAACTTTCAGTTTCTTGTCACAATGCAGAAATAAAGATTGACCTGCCAGTCTTTCATTCCATGACTGCGTGGAGCTCCATGCTGAGAAATTAATTCTCAAGTGAACTACACACTGCTTCTTGAGCCTCATACCTCCATTTATCTCACCGAAGACGTGCATCAGACATGGTTTGTATCACTTCAAGGCAGACCCAACACTCTTTCCTGTGGATCTTTGTCCTTGTTGCCTTGACTCAATGATATTTGACAGTCACCATTAATCCTAATACCAACTGCTCTATTCTCGCATTCAATCTTGTAGCAGCTGACCCATACGCCTTTAACTCTCTATACCATGCTTATCAGAGAAATTCCATGTTGCAATCTTCACAATGGTGTAGTACTCTAATCTTTTGATTGCTGACCTCTAATATGATGAACTCCTTCTTCTTATCCCTTCCCACATTTCTCACCATAGGACCAAGGGTCATGACCTACCGTTTAGCCTTGAGGTGCTAGAGCATTTTTTATCCTTCCGGGGGCTATTTTTCCTTTGTTAAGTGCTTAACGCCCTTGATTCTTTGAGTCTTTATGACCGTGGTGCCAGCCCAATATCATAGCCCCCTTATTGGAACTTTTTCAAGTATTAATTGTTACAAAGTGCTGACATCTTCAACCCCTGATACACCGACCTTCTGATGTGTCGGTGCTCCGATATGTGATGTGTCGATATGATTGATGCACCAATATGACTGATGCTCCAATGTTGTGATGCACCGATATTATAGACCTCCAATATGCTTTCCTTCCTAAGGTTTCAACCCTTGAAACTTCGACATACCATATCTTTTGATCAAGGAGTCCATTTTTGGACTTCCACATATCGGTGGAAAGATTGTTCAGAGCACTTTCTAATAGAGTGGGTCTGATTTAGGCTTTGATTCCTTCTTTGGCTTGGAAAATGATTGCAAATGTCTCTTCTCTTTTGCATTCTTTTGACATCATTGACACTATTCGAACAATTTTGCAGTAAGTGATAACAGGGCGAAAACATACATTGTATGCAAAATTTATGTAAGGTCAAAGTCTAGGTTCAAACAATTCAAAAATTCAAAGGTCAAAGTCAAAGTCAAAGATCAGGGTTTCGACAGTCAGGGTTCCAAACTCATGGTGCCAGCTCACTCGTGGCACTTCCATATTTTAACAAGTGTCCTTGTGTGGTTGGTTGATTTTGGACAAATCCTGAGGCGACATGTGGCCTTACAAGATTGGCCAAAATTTTGTTAAGAATATCAATGGACTAGATGAGATTTGATCTCGTAACCTTTTCTATACTAATCCAATGCTTCACCATTACACCACACATGATCCTTTGTGAACATATTGATGTCACATTTATTTAAAGGGTATATATCATAGTTTTTGCAAAGAAAAAGGCAGAGCTCACCATTGTTAGCGGCTCTGCCATATCTGTCAATAGTTATATCTACTCTGCCAGCATATCATATCCATTGTAGCTAACGAGAGGGGATAAGGCCACATTCCATATAAAATTAATATATGAAAAATATATCACACAACCACCGCCAATATATCATTCAAAATCTCACTCCATGTGGTTTGAACATCGGACCTATGAATTTTTAACTAGCACTCACAACC
The DNA here is from genome assembly GCA_000404065.3 of Pinus taeda. Taxonomy (NCBI): domain Eukaryota; kingdom Viridiplantae; phylum Streptophyta; class Pinopsida; order Pinales; family Pinaceae; genus Pinus; species Pinus taeda. The sequence continues at coordinate 115,568 of APFE030710136.1, read as the reverse complement.
AATCCAACTATGTGAGTTTTGTTGAATAGTTTGTAGAACAAATTTCTTTTAAGCTATGGGTAGATAGTATTTTGGCCTAATTTGGTCATTTGGAGGCTACGTTGAGTGTTTCAAAAGCCTAGAAAAGGGTTTTGGGCCTTCTGAACGTATTGGAAGCATTATTTTGATGAGTTGGAGCTTGTAAAGAGATGTAATATATCATTTGAGCATCTTAACAAAGATGTCACACTGGAAGCGAACCCAGAGATGTAGCCCAGGACGGGTGAACATCGTTATCAACTTGTGTTTTTCTTCTTGCTTCTATTTCTAGTCTCCATTATTTTATTTTGCTGCAAATGTTTATCAAGTTTATGTTTTTCACAATTTTGGTCCGTTGCATAAGAATATATAAACTAACTTGCAATTTGTTTAGTGATACCTAAATTTCATTTTTGGATCATTCACCTTCATTTTCTCCTAATTTCCATTATTTTCATAGATAAAATTCCAATTAATTTAATTTGTCCTTTCTAAAGTCTTTTCCATTGCCCTTTCCAATTTCCTTATCCATAGTGGACCAAATGAACACCAACACTAGGATGTCTTTCCCAACACTCAACTTGGAATAAGTGCCCCATAATCGTGGTTATTATTTTTCCTTTGTTAACTTTATTTACATGTAATTTTCATCAAGGTTGTTACAAAACCCTCCCTTGGGGTAACACTATCCTCGGTGTGCAATGAAACCTACAACCAACACAATTGTTGCAAGAAAAACATACTTCCCATGGAGCTTTATAACTTAGCTTGATGCATTATTTACAATGATCAACCTACTAAGAAGAAACCAACATGACAACCATAATGACATGACATTCATACCTCTTATTGGAGCTTTATAACATAGATCATGGTGATATTTACATCCATATACATATGTACATATATCAAAATATCACACCAAAACATATGCCAAAAACATTCACTCAACGAATGAATAAAGAAGGATACACAACCCACATCTGATCAACCATCTCCTTTGTAGATTCATCAGATCCAAAGTGCTCCCACTACACTTTAACCTATTCGATTTCTCAGTTCAGAAGCATGAACATCTTTCTCTGCAAAATGCATTGTGGTTATAGATTGAATTCTCCTTATGGCTCTAGTTGCTATACAAACTATTCAATCACATGATCAACATCTTTAACATACTTCTTAAGAAATGACACATGGAAACCATCATGGACTTTCACTGTTGGAGGCAGTGTAATTCAATAGGCTACTAGTCTGATCCTTTTAAGAGTCTTGAAAGGTCCACAAAACCGAGGTTCTAGCTTGGGACATGATCCAATCCTCAAGGAGTTCTTCTTCGACTTGATGCACAAGTACACCTATTCCCCAACATGGAACCCCCTAGACAACTTGTTTCGATCTCTTTCATTCCTATCTTGTGTTGCCTTCATATTCTTATTGATTACTGATATTTCCTTTTCCATATGTTCAAACATGTTCGATCCTATCAACACCATGTTCACTAAATCAATCCAACTAATGGGAGTATTACAACTCCACCCCTACAGTGCATCAAACATACTCATCCTCAGTGACTCTTGATAACCATTGTTGTAAGAAAACTCAACCAATGGAAGTTACTCCTCCCATCTCTTCTGCTAATGCATCACATACATCCTCAACATATCCTCAAATATCCTTTTGACCCTATATGTTTGTCCATCTGTCTACAGATGATAATATATGCTAAAGGCCAACTCTATACCCAAACTTGCAAACAACTCTTTCCAAAATATAGAAGTGAACTTAGCATCCTTTTCTAACACAATCTTCCTTATGACACCATGCAACCTCACTACATCTCTAATGAAAACCTATGCTACATCACTAGCTGAGTATGTAGACTTCACTGGAATGACGTGCGTTACCTTTCTCAACCTGCCTACCACAACCATGATGGAATCATGCTGTCTAGATGTCCTCGGAAAACTTGTGATAAAATCCATGGAAATAATCTCCCATTTCCACTCTAGAATTAGAATCAGATATAGTATTCCATCTAGATGCTTACGCTCTTCCTTTACTTACTTCCAATCCAAGCATCTAGCCACAAACTCTGCCACATCCTTCTTTAGATTCAACCAATAATAAAACTTCTTTACTTTTGTCAATGTCTTATGATATCATGGGTGACCTGAATATGGATTAGCATGAAATTATCTCAAGATATTCTTATTGAGCTCACTACTGTCTGGCACATAGATCTTGTTCCTAAATCTAACCAAACAATCTGATGTAAGACGATAATCCATATCCTGCTCACCTATACCCTGATGTAATTAGTGCATAAGCTCCTTGTACCTGTCGTCCTCCTGAGCTGCCTGTAAGCTCTGATCCTGTAATTTTGTCTTATAATAACTCATAGCTTCTATATTTTTCACTTGTACTCTCCTACTCAGATCATTTGTGACCCTGTTCTCCTTTCCTTTGATGTACCTAATCTCTGTAATAGCCCTGCTGAAAATTCCATGTAAATATATAAATACCACAGATGATGGGACACCTATTTGAAGATGAATGGTGGGCATGTCATCCTAGTGTGTGTTCATTTGGTTGTTTATGGCTAATGAAACTGGCAAAGGCAATGGCTAAGGTAGTAAAGAGGAAAAGTGTATTTTGGAACATTTATTTATGAAAATAATGGAAATTAGGAGAAAAGGAAGGTGAAAGGTCACATGTTGCACGTGAGGAGGAAGTTGAAGGAAAATAATGGAAAATGAAGAAAATAGAGGCCTCATTAATAAAAAGGCTTATGAGCAGCAGTGGACGAGACTTGGTCAGTTCAGTTTTGGAGCGCTCTCATTATTCCCTATCTCTCTCATACCCTTGGACACTTAGAGTTTTCTTGGATCACTTTGCCATTAGAGGAAGAAAGGAAAAGAAGGCGAGAGGAAGCAAAGATGAAGCACGGAAATGCAGGATCAAGCAACTAAAACAGGCTTCACTGCATGTATCAACTTGCATGTGTATTTTCCTTGATAGATTTTGCATGCATGGGATTGCATGTGTTTTTTTCTACCATGGCATGGGTCTTTCCAGGTGTGATAGTATTTTCAACCTAGCCTTGGCATTTCCTAATAGCTTTGATGAGATGGGTTCTCTCATGCAGTTTGTGAGGGATGGACGGATTGGATTCAAAGCTGAGTGGGGTGGATCTACAAATCAAGAAACACATGGTGGTAGTGGTCCCTAAACCAGACTAAGGATGCATGAAGCCATTGGCCTAGCAACCCCCCAAATCAGACTGTGGGTTGCGGTAAAGCCAGATTGTGTGTCTCGGTGGGCCTAGGAATCCTTGCTAGTGAAAGGCAGGATATATGGTAAAGCCAAGAGGTGGATTTTCTCTTTGTTGGGCCTAGTGATTCCAAGATAGAATGCACAGTAAATCCTGGAGAGTATGTCTCGGTGTAGGGCCTAGTGATCCATGGATTAGACTGTGGATGCATGGTAAATCCTGAGAGATTAGGAGGCACTTAGATCCCTCACGACGTAGGTGGAGAAATTTGGTGGCATCCACATTGATTGGTGTTTTTGATGTGTGTTATGAGTCCCACATTCATGCTTAGAATATGGAACGAGGGTGATTGGCTGAAGAGAGACTTGGCTCAACCAATCTATGGTTGGGTGGAACGTGGTAGTGGCATCACTGATTGGTTCATTGCATTTATTAATGAAAAAATTCATTCCCTTGATTTTCATGTGCAAATGTACTGATGTATATATGGATTTTGATGGCTGATATGTTTATTGTATTTATGTTCCTATTATGTTGTCTATATGGACATTTACCCCGAAGGGCGTTACAGAGTGGTATCAAAGCATGGTTCAAACAATTGGACTGGATGGGCTCTATCATAGGTGAAATGAAGAACACTTGTTTAAATTTTAGACCTTTCTTTCATATCTATTATAAATTTCTTCTATGGAATATTAGAAGTTTAAAATTTGTCCATATTGAATGTAAATCCCACTGATAATGTAGTCAAAATTTCAGATATTGGTTCACAATACTTTAGGAATTATGATCTAAGGAAGATGACCTTCTTGAAACATGTCATGTTGGAATTTCTGAAATAACTCACTGTCTGTAGGCTTTTAGAAGCTGAACAATTGTCCACATTAAGGGGACATACCACTGATTATGTGGTATAAATTTAAGATATTGGGTCACAATATTTTAGGAGATACGAGTAGAGGGAGGCGAGCCTTATGAATGCTCCTAAAATCAGGTCATGCTGACATTTTTGTTATAAATTTCTTCTGGGCACTCTTAGTAGCTGAATTTTTTTCTACAATGAGGGGAAATCCCACTGATATTGTGATAAAAATTTCTGACATTTATTCGATATATTTTAGGAGATATGACCAGTGGAAGTCAAGCTTTTTGGATACTCCTAGAATTGTGCACCAAATAGGATTGTGTTGGTATTTTGTTATAAATTTTCATCTATGAAATCTCAGAAGTTGAAACTTAAACCATAATGAGGGAAAATACCACTAATAATATGGTTCAGTTTCCATAACTTGTCTTACTACATTTTAGGATATATGCATTTAATCATTCACCATATTAGTTTGCATGCAAAGTGTTTGATGAAATGCTTAAATGGCTCAATGATTAATTGCATACAAACTGTTTGATAAAATGCTACAATGAGTATGTTGTTTGTGGTTGTGAATAGTATTGATGTGTAATAGTATTCTTGTAGTTGATATATGCTTACTTGTATGCAAATATTTTGTTATATTAGTTTGAATGTAAAGTGTTTGAAGAAATGCTTACAAGCAAATGTAATAGTATAATAGTTGTTTGAAGAAAATGTAAAAGTATGGTAATTGTTTGAAGAAAATGTTATTTTTTAAATGTAATAGTATTGTAGTATGATACTATGGATGTAGCTTGTTTATGCCTATTTTCACGCAAAGAATTTGAAGAGTTTCATGTAGGGAATTTGAAAGGTTGCATGCAAGGAATTTGAAAAGTTGCATGTAAGGAAATGGAAAAGTGGTATGCTTTTAGTTATTATGTTACAAGTGGAATAAGTGCAATGTTTTGACTTAATCTCATACAAAATGTATGAGAAATGAAAATCATTTTCTTTCCAAGTGTGGTTAAATTTAGTATAGCTTTGGAGATCCCATTTCCATAATTGGACATTGGAGGTCAGGCCATTATAGTAGCTTCCTCCTTCTACCTTAGTGAGGAACATGGATAGTAAGGGGGTATGCTTATAAAATTGTATGAAGGAATGATCTTGTTTTAATACGGTTGTACTAACACAATATGTGTTGAGACAACTGATATGCACTTGTGTGCAAGTGCGTGCTAGTTTTAGTATTATGACTATGATTGTGAGTTGATTGTCGACTATGACATGGTTGTTAGTATTGGTGAAAGTTGATCTCAAATTAATAGACAGATGTCTTGATTTTTGGAACATGTGATGGACTGTGTATGAATTATATGTTGCTTACATGTTGATTTCATGATACCTACTTACATCCATATATGTTAGATTACATTTTTGAATATTTTGATTACATGTATCAGTCTTGTAGTTTGATTACAAGAATTGAACACTTATGTTCGACTACATGCATTCATGTGTAGGTGTAGTTGATTTGGCATTTCTTATGCATACTGTTGGTTGCATGTGGAAATGTGTACAATGGAGTAATGGTTGTTGTCATGAACGAGGCCTTGGTTTGTGTACTTGATATGGTCATGCATTGATGACTGGACTCTAGCTAGAATGATGTGTATATAGGTTTTTACTCATTTGTTATGTGTGTATATGTAGTTGTTACGCATGTATGGTCATGGCTATGATTATGCATGTATAGTAGGTCAAACATGCCTTGTGAAGCCAGTGTATGCAATTTTAGTCATCATGATGCTATTAGTTTTTATGATGCTAATGAGCTAGTTTAGATAGAGCAAGGGATGCAGATCATCATAATGAGGTTGCAAAATTAGACTTTGGGATAAGAGCAGATCATCATACAGATATGTAAGTTAAGGATTATTATATTCATTAGGGTTATATACATTAGGTTTATGAACATGTATTTGATGTTATGGTTACATTCATGATAGATGTTAGATGATTAGTGTGGTTATATGTACATGTGTCGGATAGTCAAGAATGATAGTAACCTATAGTTGTATGCATTTCTATTGTTGATTTATATTAGACAACCTGATGATTATGTTGTATGTTGTTGATGAGTATGATATATAGGTTATTGTTGTTATATGATATTAATTTGATGATTAGGGTTATTTCGTTGAGATCTTGATGTTATAATTTGGATTGGTCATATGTGTGATGGTTATGTTCATTTGCTTGAAGATCTTGATGTTATATATTGTGTTAACCTGGTTTGACCTATGCAGATGGTTAAGGTTGCAATGTCAAGTATGAGTCAACATATTTGTGATATGGTGTCGTACTAATCTAGATTGATCACACATATGTGATTTTTATGCATGAACAACAAATGCTTATGACCTTATGACATGAACATGTTAGTTAGTTATCACTATGGATATCATGATTTATGTTTGAGTAGAGATGTTGTGAAGTTGTATCATGCTAACCTATATTGATTATGCAAACAATATAGCCTCCCCTAAGGTACACTAAGGTGTGAGGAGTTGCAGGGTAACATGCTTGGTATTAGCATGACAAGGTAATAGTTGATGTGTCTATATAACTAACAGTTGGGTGGTGTGACAACACATAGTAAGCCTTGATTCCAACAAGGTAAAAAGGTAAAATAAAGGAATTGGGCAAGCATTCCTTTGGCTATGTTTGGAAACCTTGATTTTATCTGACATTATGTGGATATGTACTATATTCATGAACATGTACTTGACAGGTATATTAGCTAGTCATTAACTACAGGTGGATATGTTAAAGGATTGGAGTCCCCTGAGAGATGGTGTGGATGTGTTTAGTTGCAAGCAGCGTGCTTGACACAATAAGATGAGGTAATTGGTGTATTATTATGCTTAATTATACATTGATAGTTATGTGTTTATGGCATCATGATGTAGGGAGTTGCATGGCAAGACAGGTTGTTGTTAAATCTTGAAGATGGCTCAAGTTGCGCTCTCCTTGGGAACCATGGAGATTGAGTCATGGTGTCAGTATTGTGCTTTTGGTCTTTTGAGCTTGATTTTTGTTTTTTTTTTTATTTTTTATTTATTTTTTATTTATTTTTTATGTTTGGTGCAAGGCCTTGCCACTTTGTTGTAGTGTGATATTGTTATGGGTTTTCTTGATCTTCTTCTTGTTTATTTCTTGACTTGCATTTTATTGTTTCCAATCTTGGAAATTGATTGGGAAAGAGGAAAGTTAATGCAGCTCGAGGAGCGCTGTGTGGTACCCGATAGGTAATGCAAGTAATGCAAGACCGAAATGAAGCTTAGTGTATGAGTAAGCGCAACAGAAGGTAAGACTATGACAATCGGATTAGAATGGTTCGGTCCACTGGTGTAAATGGACAATGGAAGTATAGTCATGATAGAGGTAACCAGAAAAGGTAAAGTAAATGGATCTGAGGTGTCATATTCCTTGGCTATGTTGGGAACTGTTGTTCTCAAAGTTGCACATGTGTTTCATGAATAACGGAAATTCTCTTAACCTAGACCTTATGTTATCTGGTAATTATGTTATGATCATGATTATGCCAATGTTTATATATGTATACATGAATGTATGTATGTTGTTGTATGAAAAGGTGATTATTGTTTTATACTAACGATTATATATGTATGTATGTATGTATCTATGTCATTGTCGTATAGGGATTGTCAGGGATCATTCTTGTGAAGGAATAATTTCTTACGCAACTGAATGGCATGAAGAGGTTCCTGGTTCATAAGGAATCATGTGGGAAGAGTAGTCATGACAAATATACGAGGTCAATATCATGTGGTTATGAGTTGATATTATGTGATTATATTATGTCTATGTTATGGGCAGGTTATACTAAGGGATACATCAGTAAAGTGAAAGTAGTGTGGTCTGCAACATGTTAGGATAAGCATGGATAAGACACAGGAAGCAAGGTTTCTTGGTAAGGACAGTGTGGTTTTCGACGTGTGGTACTACTGTTGTGCATATAATGTATATGTTGTACATGTTGCACCTATGATGTGTGCACATGTGGTGTTGTGTATATATAGTGTGTGTACATGTTGTTTATGCAGTTTTATGTATGAGATGGTACAAATAGGGTTGTGCGAATATTGCATATGGGGTGTTTTATACATATTTTGTTGTCTTCATGATGTATATGCGGCGTGTGTGTATATGGTGCTCTGTGCATGTTGGATATGCAGTGCTCTATACAGATGATGTTATGTACATGTTGGGAATGCAATGCTATGTACAAGTGGTGTTGTGTGCATGTTGTACATGTGGTGCTATGTACATATGGTGTGGTGTGCATGATTGTACATGTGGTATTGTGTACATGTTGTACAAGTGGCACTGTGTGCTGGTGGTGTTGTGTACATGTTTTGCTTGTGGTGCTGTGTACATGTGGTGTCGCGTACATGTCGTCTGTGTGGTACTATGTACATGTGGTATTGTGTACATGTTGTACAAGTGGTGTGGTGTACATGTGGTGTTGTGTACATGTTGTGCAGGTGGAGCTGTGTACATTTGATGTTGTGCAGATGTTGTGGTGTATGGATGGTATTGTGTACATGTTGTACATATGCTATTGGTGCACGTGTGCTATTGCGTGCATGTCATCTATGTCGTGTTGTGGCCTTGCAGTACTATATATGTGTATTGTGTAGTTGTGGTGTCGTGACATGCGCACTTGTTGTGTTGTACTCTATGTGGGTACATGTATTGTGTGGTGTTATACATCGGGTATATATGTATGAGTTGTGTATGAATTTGCAGTGTCACACATTGTGTGTGGATGCATGTCTTGTGATGTATATTGTGTATGTATATCTATGTACACTGGGTGTAGGTGTATGTGTTGTATGTTAGGTATAGTGCATGTGTTGCATGGTGTTGTATGACATGTGTGGTTGTATGTGTGTGATGCACACTATGCATATGTGCACCTGGTGGAGGAGAAGGCACTGGGTGTTTTCCGAGTGTGGAAACTGATCTGTTGTGTGTACCAAAAGAACAAAGGAAGAAGTAAGGATTGATGAAAGGACAAGTATCAACATTTTATGTCAGTTTTATTATGCATGTGATTTATGACTATGGTATATGATTATTATATGGGATCTATGCTTTTGGTTTACTATGGTTACATGCGACTTATGATTTTGAACTATGATGGTTGTGTTTGATCTAACCTGATGTGATATCTTTATATATGTTGATTTGGTCAAGTATGCTAGTTCGACTTGTTGTGACAGGAAGAGAACATGATTGTAACTGTACCTTATTAACAATCTACCAATGATGTATGATGTGAATTTATTTCAATTTATTTTAAATCTAATGGAAGTTATATGCTTGGTACAAGTATTCATGAACATGCCCAGTTGAGTGGCCGAAATTGACTACAAGAATTAGCAGCAGCAACAAAGGAATTGAAACAGGTAGCAGTATGTTGGTAAAGCACTTCAAGAGCAGGGCCATTGTGGGACATTGGTACCCAATAGTGTCGATTGATTGCCATGAGCATGCTATGACTGGTATGGTGTGTTGAGGCAGGTATATGCCTTTGTTTTTCTATCTTCCAATGTGAGGAAGCATTGCAAAGGGATGGATTTCCCGTGATGGGGGTGCTAGCGGAATTTGGAAGGTGAGTGACTGCATAGAAGGGGTGACCATATTCCCAAGGGACTGTGTAGCAAAGAAGGGAAGGTCACAAATATATTTTTTTTGTCATTAGCATTACCAGATGGAATCAGATGCACATTGGGAGTGTGCCCTTGAAAAATGAGCTAGTAACTATTCTCTGAGAGGACAAGTGGCGCAAGATTATAGCGTTGGACATTGGATGCAGATTTGACTTTGCGGTGGATTCTGGACTTCCTGGGAAAGAGGTGGATCTTGGTATTTCTTTGCAGGTAGAGGTGTGAGCCTTTGGATTCTCTTGTTGCGGATGCAAGCATCATATTCTTTTATTTGCTGGTTTAGAAAATGTGCATATGTGAATATGTGTATATGTGGTTATTATAAATATTGTAATGAGCTATGTTATAAAGCTCTAGTATGTGGTATGTTGTCATGTTGTCATGATGTTTTTGATTTTGAGCAGGTCTTTCATTGTAAATACCACAACAAGATGTTTTATAAAGCTCCATGGGCAATATGTTTTGTTTTCAACAGTCATGTTGGTTATAGGTGTCATTGAACACTGAGGACGGTGTTGCCCCAATGGGGAGGGTTCTGTAACAGCCCTGGTAAAAATTCCATGTAAAAATATATAAATACTATGGATGATGGGATACGTATTCAAAGCTGAATGGTGGGGAAGACATCCTAGTGTGTATTCATTTGGTTATTTATGGTTAAGGAAATTGGTAAAGACATTAAAGAGGCAAAAAGGTATTTCAGCACATTTATTTAAGAAAATAATGGAAATTAGGATAAAATGAAGTTGAAAGGTCACATGTTGCATGTGAGGAGGAAATTGAAGCAAAATAATGGAAAATGAAGAAAGTAGAGGCCTCATTAATAAAATGGCTTGTGAGGATTAGTGGACAAGACTTGGTCATTTCATTTGAGGAGCTCTCTCATTATTCTCTCTCTCTCATACTCTTGGACACTTAGATTTTTCTTGGATCACTTTGACATTGGAGCAAGAAAGAAGGAAAGAGGAAGCAAAGATCAAGCAGGGAAAGGCAAGATTAAGCAGCTACAACAGGCTTCATTGCAGGTATCAATTTGCATGTGTAGTTTCCTTGCTATATTTGGCATGCATGGGATTGCATGTGTTTCTTTTCTACCATGGCGTGGGTATTTCCAGGTGTGACAGTATTTCTAGCCTAGCCTTGCCATTTCCTGATAGCTTTGATGAGATGGGTTCTCTCATGCAGTTTGTGGGGGATGGATGGATTGGGTTCAGAGCTGAGTGGGGTGGATCTCCGAATTAACAAACAGATGGTGGTAGTGGTCCTTGAACTATATTGAGGATACATGAAGCCACTATCCTAGTAATCGCTAAACCAGACTGTGGGTTGTGGTAAATCTAGATTGTGTGCCTCAATGGGCCTAGGAATCCATGCCAGTGAATGGCGGGATATATGGTAAAGCCAAGAGGTGGATTTCGTCTTCGTTGCGCCTAGTGATTCTGAGATGGAATGCATGGTAAATCCTGGAGTGTATGTCTCAGTGTAGGGCCTAGTTATCCCTGGATCAGATTGGGGATGCATGGTAAAGCCTAAGAGACTAGGAAGCACTCAAATTCCTCAAGGTGTAGGCATAGAACTCCCGCGACATCCACATTGGTTGGTGTTTTTGATGTGTTCTATGAGTCCCACATTCATCCTTGGAATATGGCACAAGGGTTATTGGATGAAGAGAGACTTGGTTCAGCTAATCTATGGTCAGGTGGAACGTGGTAGTCCCATCATTGGTTGGTTCATTGCATTTATTAATGAAAAAATTCATTCTCTTGATTTTCATGTGCAAATGTAATGATGTATATATGGATTTTGAAGGTTGATATGTTTATTGTATTATTGTTCCTATTATGTTATTTATATGCACATTTACCTCAGAGGGTGTTACAGAGTGGTATCATAACATGGTTCAAACACTTGGACTCGATGGATTCTATCATAGGTGAAATGAAGAACAAATGTTTAAATTTTAGACATTTCTTTCATATATGTTATAACTTTCTTATGTGGCATATTAGAAGTTTAAAAATTGGCCATATTGAAGGCAAATCCCACTGACAATGTGGTCAAAATTTCAGATATTGGTTCACAATACTTTAGGAACTATGATTTAAGGAAGATGACCTTCCTGAATGCACCATTAAACAGGTTATGTTGGAATTGCTGCAATAACTCATCTTCTATAGGCTTTCAAAAGAAGAAAAATTGTCCACATTGAGGGGACATACTACTAATTATGTGGTAGAAATTTCAGATATTGGTTCGCAATATTTTAGGAGATATGAGTAGAGGGAGCCAGGCCTTCTGAATGCTCCTAAAATCAGGCCTCAAATAGGTCACACTGACATTTTTGTTATAACTTTCTTCTGGGCACTGTCAGGAGTTGAATTTTGTTTTGGAATGAGGGAAAATCCAACTGATACTGTGATAAACATTTTAAACATTTGTTCGCTATTTTTTAGGATATATGACTATTGGAAGTTGAGATTTCTAGATACTCCTATAATTGTGCACCAAATATGATTGTGTTGGTAATTTATTATAACTTTTATTCTATGAAATCTCAAAAGTTGAAACTTGAACCATAGTGATAGAATTCCTTTGATTTGTTGTCGTAGTGCCATTCTGACAAATACTTGTTCCTAAAGAGTCTCTTGAATGCATGCGAACTCAAGTCCTTTGTCCTGATGTCTCTGACCCACTTCACATCTAATTCCCACAAGATGTATGCTTTCCCTTTGAGGCTAAATATAATTATTCTGACCTTCATATTCTCTATGTAACATGCATCTCAAAGAACCTCTTCATTCCAAGCAACCATGCTTCTGCATCTTCTGGCTTCTTCAAATCTCCATCGAATGTAGATGGCTTCACTTTCTTGAGCTCATCCATAAAATATCCCCTGTCACTCCTCCTTTAAGGATGATAATGATGACGATCATAGTGCCTGTTAGAACCAGAAGTAGAATAAAACCTGTGTCCATCACCTCTCCTACCTGAAGTATTCAAAATCCTACCATCTTTGATTGTGTCATCCCTATCCGACCTGTGCCCACCATATGATATACTACCATATGCCCTGTTAGCCCTATGCTCCTGCCCATAACTAATCCAAAATGGTCCCTGTCTCTACAATTCTGACAAACTCTGAAGGATTACTGCATTAATCTTTGCTTGTTTCTCTTGTGCCTGAATGATCTTGTCATTATCTTCCTTCGAACTCCCTATTTCTGCTTTCATGCTTCTCAATTTATCTACTAAGTTAGAAGAGTTTCCATCACCATAATGCTCATTTGATCCATAGGGAGAGTCTCATGAACTATAGTCTACCATCTTTCTAGTCATTGTTGATATTCTTCTTGCAACTATACCATGTCAACTAAACAAAGAATAAACATAATCAACATACCTCAGTATAGTTCGAGGAGGATATATCATCTACAAGATCAACCAGATTAGTGCAATACATGTATAAACATAATAATATTAGAATTAGTCATCATTTCAACCATTATCTAGTCATCAATGCATGAGCATACCAACCACATATTGTTGCAGGTGAGATCACCCTAGGGTATTGGGTTGGAAACCCCAACAAACTAGATGGCAAACAACAGCAAGAAATGCTCAAGCAATCAACCTAAATGATTATTCTACTGAACTGTGCAAGAGTGTCCTTACCGGGAGGTCCTACGTTTGAGTATATCCTGCAAGGTGCAAACCCTCAACTTCTCCTGATGTCTTTGAAACTTGAAAATTATTCAAATGAAACATACACAACAGTAGAAACATAAATCATGTTCATGATATTAACTTTATATCATATAAACGAATGAACAATTACTCATTGATATAAGATTCATAAACGAAATTACAACATAAATCAATGCATAAACATGTTTAATATCAAGAACTGAACAACATTTCTTTATTGAAGTAAGCTACAAGTAAGGTGGAGAAATACAACCTGAGTCCTTCTCCAACTCCAAGCGTAACCATCCGCCAAATTTGTCCTTTCCCGACCTTAGCAATCTTCCTCCATCACCAATACAAGTATATTTCGAGAAAGATGAAGGATATCTCCAACAAGGAAACAAGGGTTTCCTGAAACTTTAGGGAGTGCAAGAGGCACAGGGATTGCATTAGATTCGATCAGGGATAATCTCACTATAGTATCAATATCTCATATCTTCTCCCCTAAGGCCTTCCCATGGAGGTTTATTTATACTTCTCCAAATTAGTTTTTTTTTGTTTTGTTTTGTTTTTTGTTTTTTTTGTTTTGTTGTTTTGTTTTTTTTTTTTTTTCTTCAGTTGGGAAACAGTTGGGCCATGGGAAATAGGAGGTGAGTAATAGGTAAAACCCGTGAACTCCGTCCAAAATTAAGGAAATTGATTTTTTTAAGTGTTTTAACATATGTAAATGGGTTGGGCATATTCTAGCCTGTGTGTACATGCTTTTATCATAGGGCAAAGTAACGTATAGGGAACAAAACACCTTTTTTTAGATTTTGGACCAAGTCTGGAAGGAAGGGTTGCCCTAGGCCATAATTAGAGCATGAGATCTACCAAGAGTGGTAAATGGTGCTATAACACATACCATGACCTCATGCATGCCAACTAGAACCATATCAATGTACACATAACATTATGTAAGCACTAACACGCATAACCAATGCATCACTGACATACACTCATAACGATAACATCCAACAACACCACCATACTTTTTCACATGGTGATACCACTGCAATCATGACCAACACCATGCATACACAACAAGCACATAGAACACAAGAATAAAAGACACATATGCAATCGACATGAATGCATGACTAACAAACACCGCCCATTTAGTCCAAGGGGTGAACCATGCTGTGATACCACTCTGTAACACCCTCCTCCCACATTTACCCAAGATAGCCTATCCACTGGAGTAAACATGTGACAAGAGGCTACTATGATGTGATTCAAATCCCCATGTATAGTTAAGGAAGTGGAACTGACAAAACAAAACCAGTCTGACCTTCCACACATGCTACAAAACCTCTAGGAGCCAACCAACCATCTAGGTGCTTAACCCCTGAAGAAAATTGCCTTTCACTGACCTAACACCCCAGCCGCTCCCATGAAAAGGAAACACTGCAACTGAGACCCTCCAATCGCTCTCACACCAAGTCCATCACAACAACTATGGATTTTTTAGGTAATTTTGTGCCAACGACCTTGGATTTTGTGCCACTTTTTCAGGGTCAGGACACGGGCCATTGTCCAAAACTCCATGAGACTTCCATAAATGATAAACAACGTAGAAAAAAGGTACAAATGCAAACATTTGATCAATTACTTTACTAGACCGCTACTATTCATGACAGGAATTTTGTCAAACAAGTCACAAAAATGTAATCTACAGGTCATAACAACAAATATGAGCATAAGGGTCTCATACTTATCTAAGGTTCGTAAGGAAGAATTGATATCTCATCAAAATAGATCCATTATCATCTATTAGGTGATATAATCATTTTTCATTCATTGACAAGTAAAAACATGATGAGAGCCATACATCATCACTGCCATAAAACATGCACATAACCAACATATAACCAACTGAAATAAAAATGATACAACAACCATAAATACCACATATGAATCAATACATTTACATATGAAATACCAAGGATAATAATCTTTGCTTGTTTCTCTTGTGCCTGAATGATATTTTCATTATCTTCCTTCGAACTCCCTATTTCTGTTTTCATGCTTCTCAATTTATCTACTAAGTTAGAAGAGTTTCCATCACCATAATGCTCATTTGATCCATAGGGAGAGTCTTATGAACTATAGTCTACCATCTTTCTAGTCATTGTTGATATTCTTCCTGAAACTATACCATGTCAACTAAACAAAGAATAAACATAATCAACATACCTCAATATAGTTCGAGGAGGATGTATCATCTACAAGATCAACCAGATTAGTGCAATACATGTATAAACATAATAATATTAGAATTAGTCATCATTTCAACCATTATCCAGTCATCAATGCATGAGCATACCAACCACATATTGTTGCAGGTGAGATCACCCTAAGGTATTGGGTTGGAAACCCCAACAGAGTAGATGGCAAACAATAGAAAGAGATGTTCAAGCAATCAACCTAAATGATTATTCTACTGAACTGTGCAAGAGTGTCCTTACCTGGAGGTCCTACGTTTGAGTAGATCCTACAGGGTGCAAACCTTCAGCTTCTCCTAATGTCTTTGAAACTTGAAAATTATTCAAATGAAACATATACCACAGTGGAAACATAACTCATGTTCATGATATTAACTTTATATCATATAAATGAATGAACAATTACACATCGATATAAGATTCATAAACGAAATTACAACATAAATCAATGCATAAACATGTTTAATATCGGGAACTCAACAACATTTCTTTATTGAAGTAAGCTACAAGTAAGGTGGAGAAATACAACCTGAGTCCTTCTCCATCTCCAAGCGTAACCATCCTCCAGATCTGTCCTTTCCTAACCTTAGCAATCTTCCTCCATCACCAATACAAGTATATTTCGAGAAAGATGAAGGATACCTCCAACAAGGAAACAAGGGTTTCTTGAAACTTTGGGGAGTGCAAGAGGCACAAGTATTGCATCAGATTCGATCAGGGATAATCTAACTATAGTATTAATATCTCATATCTTCTCCCCTAAGGGATTTCCATGGAGGTTTATTTATACTTCTCCAAATTAGTTAGTTAGTTAGTTTTTTTTTTTTTTTTTTTTTTTTTTTTTTTTTTTTTTTAATTTTTTTTTAGTTGGGAAACAGTTGGGCCACGGGAAATAGGAGGTGAGTAATAGGTAAAAACTGTGAACTCCACCCAAAATTAAGGAAATTGATTTTTTAAAGTGTTTTAACATATGTACATGGGTTGGGCATATTATAACCTGTGTGTACACGCTTTTATCATAGGGAAAAGTAACATATAGGGAACAAAACACTGTTTTTTAGATTTTGGACCAAGTATGGAAGGAAGGGTTGCCCTAAGCCATAATCAGAGCATCAGATCTACCAAGAGTGGTAAATGGTGCTATAACACATACCATGACCTCATGCATGCCAACTAGAACCATATCAATGTACACATAACAATATGTAAGCACTGACACACATAACCAATGCATCACTGACATACACTCATGACGATATTATCCAACAACACCACCATCCTCTTTCACATGGTGATACCACTGCAATCATGACCAACACCATGCATACAAAACACGCACATAGAACACAAACATAAAAGACACATATGCAATCGACATGAATGCATGACCAACAAACACCGCCCATCTAGTCCAAGGGGTGAACCATGCTTTGATACCACTCTGTAACACCCTCCTCCCACATTTACCCAAGCTAACCTATCAACTGGAGTAAACATGTTACAAGAGGTTGCTATGATGTGATTCAAATCCCCATGTATATTTAAGGAAGTGGAACTCACAAAACAAAACAAATTTGACCTTCCACACATGCTACAAAACCTCCAGGAGCCAACCAACCATCTAGGTGCTTAACCCTGAAGAAAATTTCCTTTCACTGACCTAACACCCCAATCGCTCCCATGAAAAGGAAACAGTGCAACTGAGACCCTCCAATCGATCCCATAGCAAGGCCATCACAACAACTATGGATTTTTTAGGTAATTTTGTGCCAGCGGCCTTTGATTCTGTGCCACTTTTTCAGGGTCAGGACACAGGCCATTATCCAAAACTCCATGAGACTTCTAGAAATGATAAATAACATAGAAAAAGGTACAAATGCAAGCATTTGATCAATTACTTTACTGGACCGCTACTATCCATGACAGGAATTTTGTCAAACAAGTCACAAAAATGTAATCTATAGGTCATAACAACAAATCTGAGCATAAGGGTCTCATACTTATCTGAGGTTCATAAGGAAGCATTGATATCTCATCAAAATAGATGCATTATCATCTATTAGGTGATATAATCATTTTTCATTCATTGACAAGTAAAAACATAATGAGATCCATACATCGTCACTGCCATAAAACATGCTCATAACCAACATATAACCAACTGAAATAAAAATGATACAACAACCATAAATACCACATATGAATCAATACATTTAGATATGAAATACCAAGGATAATAAACTCTTATTAGTAATGCATAAGCCAACCAGGTTTAGGACTTCCATGTACCACCCAACCATAGATTGGATGAACCAAATATTTCTTCAACTAATCAACCCTGTGCCATATTCCAAGCATGAATGTGGGACTCATAACCAAAATAAACCAGGGCTTTCTAACGCTGAACCGCCTCACCCTCATCAATGGAACCATGCTTTACTGCAATTCGCACTGGATCACTAAGCCCTAAACAAGCATGGGTTCCACTATATTTATCCACCTAAACCATGACGAATTTTCCTATCTCCTAGTTTGTAGGATTTACCGCACATCCCTCCATACAATGGTTGAGGATTCCTAGGCCTAATGAAGACTCCACCCTCCAAGATTTACCATATATCCCACCATTCATAGGCCAATGATTGCTAGGCTTGATCGAGGGGAAAGACCTCTAGTATTTACTGTATATCCTGCCATTCACCGATCAAGGATTCCTAGGCCCACCGAGGCACACAATATCCAAATTTACCGCAATCCGAGTTTGGTTTAGGGATAACTAGGCAATGTGTTCTTTCTTTCAGAGACCATCTCACTCAGTTTCAAAACCATCTGACGATCTAGCTCAGTCAAATAAAATATAACCCATCACGCCATGGCTATCCATAAATGGAAAGGCAAGGTTGAAGAACACTACCACACCTAGGAAAAACCATGCCCATGATAGCAAGAGAACCAAGAACACACATGCATAACCATGCATGCCAAAAATAGCAAGGAAATTATACATGCAGCTCGATACCTGCAAACAATCCCGATGTAACCACTTGATCCCGCTCTTCCTTTATTGATATTTTCTTCCCTTTAAATTCATTTCTTTCCTTGATCTAATGTTGAAGTGCTCCAAGAAAACTCTAAGTGTCCAAGGGTGAGAGAGAGAGAGAGAATAGAGAGATCTCCAAAACTGAACTGACAAAAGATTGTGTACTGATCCTCATAAGCCTTTTTATTAATGGTGTCTCTATTTTCTTCAATTTCTATTACTTTCCTTAATTTTCCTCCTCACAGGCAACCTGTGACCTTTCACCTTCCTTTTCTCCTATTTTTGATTATTTTCATAAATAAAATGCCAATTAATTCCATTTTTCCTTTCCAAATCCTTTTCCATTTCCTTTTCCAATTTTCTTAGCCATAATAAACCAAATGAACACCCACACTAGGATGAATTTCCCAACACTCATATTGGAATAAGTGTCCCATAACCATGGTTACTATTTTACCTTTATTAAGTTTATTTACATGGAATTTTCACTGGGGTTGTTACATTATGGTTTATGGGAATGAAAACACTTTTAAGTGTGCCTAATATTGAAGACAAAGGAGTCATCGATATATGATCCAAAAGTCAAGAGAAATGGTATTGATATGTTTCAATAACATGAAACCCCGAGGTTCTATTGAGGAGAAATTGTGGCAGCCAAGGGAGAGAATATCCTAGAAATTTTGGGTTATGAACATTAATATTCTTGAGGATAAACCCTTTTACCCTTATTTTCTCCTTTAGTTTTGGCCAATTTTACCTAAGAAAATCTTAGAAGGTACCTTAAGAGAAATAAAAAGTTGAGGTGGACACCTTGAATCAATTTTGAAGCTTTAGAATGTATTGTAGCATTGACTTAATGGTTAGAACAACAATATGGCATTGTATTAGTGATTAGTTTTATGCTATAGTGATTTTGAAGGCCAAAAAATGAGCTTAAAAGTTGAATTTTGCCCTTGAAGCATGAAATCCTATAGGTTTTGATGAGGGGAAACCCTGGGAAAATCAAGGTAAAAGTATATTGAAGATATTTGGGTAATGGATTTTTCATGAGTTTTAATTCACTTAATAATTTTTGGGTATGGAGCCTAATTATCTTCTTTATTTAGAGGTATCGCCGTGTTGGACACTAGTTCTTAATGGGGTGACAACACCGCCTGTTTAATCATCATCAGGGGGGGCCAAGGGGGGTGCAATGAAAACTTTTAGGAGCAACGCTCCTAAACCTAAAAATAGATGTAAATTTCCTTGTAGAATATTGTAATTTTGTAGTCAATCTGGGTCATTCATTAGGCGATTGATCTAATAGTAGAAGTTATGTTTAATTAGGGTTTTTTGCCCTAGAAGGAAAACCTTGATTTATATGAGGGAATTGTATTATGGCTGTGTATATGTTTATTCCAAGTGAGAAAGAGAGATGAGATTGTGTGAGAGAAAAGAGGAAATTACAACAGATCTATTGTAGGTTGTATCTCTTCATTTTGTTGGATAATATAAAAGGAAGGACTGGTTGTTTCTCTGTGGACGTAACCCAAACTGGGTGAACCACATATATCTATGTCTTTCTTGTTTTATGGACTTTCATGTTTGTGTTTGTGAAATATTTTATATGTACCATTTCTCTTTAATATATAATTTCTAACAATAATTCCTTCCTTTCACCTTGAAATTCACCTCCAAATCAGGTCATTTTTACACCAAGACAACCTAGGAAAAGGAATCATAACTAAGGGAAACATTTGGGAAACTCATCCTAACTAAGTCTTGAAGCTTAATAAAGTTGTGTAATTCTAGTATGATTCTTAATGAAATTCTATAACATTGGATTAAGGGTTAGTGTTGTGCTATAGTGTAGGAGGAGGCTAGAAAATTGAGTTTTTGAGTGAATTTTGACCTTGTAACTTTATGAAGAAGGCCCAAATAGCTCTTGAGTGTTATCTATATGGTCAAGGGAGTGATATGGAACAACATTAAGGATCAAGGAGGTGATATGTGTTAGGATATTCCGACACGTAGGAATAGTTAAGTATAACTTGGTCTAGTATAGAGTTAGGTAAAGTGTGTTTCTTTAACATGTACATTTGTAACTTACAATTCGACGGTCACGATATGTAGTGATCCGACGGTTCATTCTCTCCTCGGTATTACCGACCACTTGATCCGTGGCTTGACACCCGATTGGTCCATGAATTCTATTTAAAGCGCATGGAGGGTCATTTGTAGGTTAACCGTGCATGAGAGAAGCTTATGTAAATTTTCATTCTTTTATTAATAAATTGCCTGTAGTAGCCACGTTGGCACAGCCGTGGACTGTTTCCCTCTCTGAGGGTTTTAACCACGTCAAAATACTGGTGTATTGATCTGTGATCTGTTTGTGAGCGGTGTCCTTCTGGTGTTCTGTCTGAGGAACTTACCCTGTAAATTCCTACAATATGCTCCCATTATGACCAATAAAAAACGTCCCAATCCTGCTCTTGTGAGTGCTTCCGAGATAAACGTTTTCAATACAATAAGAAAAAATAGCAGCAACCTAGAAGTAAGAAAAAGGGTAAAGGAAATAATAAACAAGAGAACCCTCCACAGGGAAAGAAAAATAATCAATCTCCTGACGAGAAGAGAAATCCTCATTATCCATGTCGTATATGTAATGACAAACATTTCATGAAGGATTATCCACTTTGTGCAAAGATCAATATATTTTTGAAAATTACATCCACTGCACTTACTATTTTGACAGACCCTTTCCCAAACCAGGATAAAAATACGGTTGCGCAAAATCCATCTTCTTCTTCCTAGGCAATGATGTTAATTGTTATTAGCAACAAGAATGGTGTTGTGGTGACTACAAGGAATAAGGACTATGGAAACCTGAATCCTTCAATTGGAAAGGTTGATGATCAACCTTCTGGCTCTACTCAATCTTCTTCTAATCCTCTCCAGATAGAGAAACCAACTATCGAATTGACTATCAAACCTCCTAAAGGGATTATTCATAAGTCAATATTTAATGCTCATGCGAGAGTTGCACAAAATTATAACATAGTTGAGGATTTAGCTGAAAATCCTTCAGCTATGTCAGCATTCGAGGTGTTGCAAAGTTGTCCTGCCCAAAAGAAATATTTACTAGCAAGGAGTAGATCCTTGAGATTTGAATCTTGTTGCATTGAATCACGAGAACCATGCTCCTAAACTTCTGCCCCAGCTGGATTTCATGATTCAAGTTGTCGTTAGAAGTAAAATTATTCACCACATGATCATAGATGAAGGTGCCTCAACTTGCATCATCTCACTTTCATGTTGGAAATCCATTGGTTCATCCATATCTTAATTAGCCACCATAGGTCAACCATCTAATGCTTCTTGTGAGATCATTCCTTCATTGCTTGCTTTCTGGACTTGTCATCATTTCTTATTTCTTCTTAGTCAGCAATCTTATGCTCCTTAAGTGAGCATATTCTTTTGTTGACCTTCATTGCATTGTGGTACATGCCTTCGAACTATACACATGACTTAATAATATACAAATGATAACATGACTTAAACTTTTATGCATACATACCTCATCTTGATTCTCCTTTGGTCATCCTTTGGTGTGGCCCTTATTGCTTCTTAGTTTGCCTGCATATCATTATTTTCTTGAAACCCATGAAAGGGATTCCCAATGAGACATTTGCTTTGGTCCATGAACCTTCTTTTGAAGATTCCATCATAGGATCTTAAATATCCTTCCCTTGCAAATCTTTCCTTGCTTTTGATGATGTAGGAATTCTAAGATTCTTATCATGGTCAATTATCTTTCATCATGTATGAGGTCCTATACTAGTTATGCTTCTTCTACACGAATATCTTGAGCTATATCTACCATGCTCCTATATTCTAGAAGATATTTCTACTTATGCATTTTTGTTCTTATCATAAATGCTACATGAGTATCTAGAACTCTATGTACATCATGCTGCTATATTCTAGAGGATGTTTCTAGCCATGTAATTTTAATGTATTCCTACATGCTCCTATTCTACTCAAAACTTTGAAAGAAGTCTAGAAGTAAAGAGTTTGACCTAGTCATAGTAGAGATCTGGAGTATATTCCTACTTTTGCTTCTTTCCTTCTTATTTCATCTCTTCAGTTATGTGAGCTTCTTCCCTCTTCCTTTTATTGTTGTTGTCCTTCTTAAGCTTAGGACAATTACTTTTGTATTGTCCATATTCTTGGCATCCAAAACATTGGATTTTGGACATGTCTTTGTTGTTTGTTCTTCGTGGACCAAACTTGCCATATTTACCCTTTCTTTTGGCCATGGTAGCAAATGCTCACTCCTTTGATCCCACATCTTCTTTTGCCTTAAGTATAGTTTCCTCTGTTCTACATGAAGACCAAATTTCACTGAGATTGGTTGCTTCCTTCTTAGCATATATGCTAGATGTGAAATTTCCCCACTCCTCGAGTAGAGCATTAAGTACTACAGTTGTCATCTCTCTGTCAGACATGACTTCCCCAAGCTCTTGAATTTGATATCTCATTTCAGAGCTTTTCATGAAGTAGGGAGTTATTCCTTCCTTTGTTATCTTCATATTGTACAATTCATTCCTCAGAGATATTACTTCTCCGGTTGTGGATACCGAGAATAGCTCTAATAGCTTATCATTAAACAAAAATGATGTCTCAAACTTGGAGACATAAGGAATGAGAGAGTATTTGATTGATTCTATCATAATCCTTTGAGCTCTTGTCTCATCCATATTTTACTTGGCTAAGGCTTGAGTATGTTCCGTAATAGGGATAGTGATATTCCCTTTGACATGCTATAAGAGTTCATTCTCCTTGAGTAGTATATCGTTCATCTTCCTCCATGCAAGAAAGTTATTAGTACCTACCAATTTATTGCTTTCCTTGCAAAAATATATTGAAATATATTTAGAAGGGGACATGTACTTACTTGATATATTTTTATATGTAATGGATTTACTTCCTCCTTGAAGACTTGATGGCTTGTCTTCCCTAGATCTTGATGTTCTTCAAGCTGCCTTATCCAAGTGGACTTGCTTGGTGATGAGGTTTGCTTAAAGACTTGTAGCTTGATGTAGGTCTTGCTTCAATCTTCTCTTCTTTGTAGACCTCCTTGATGATTGATGGATTGTAGACCCTTCTTGTCCTTGAAGTGATTGAGACTTCTAGGCTTGATGCTTCAACTTTGTATATGCTTCTTCTTGATGAGTGTTCTTGAGTTTCCCTTTCCTTGATGTGTCACCTACACTCTGATACCATGTTGAAGAATCTAGGGCAAAGTAGTGTAGAGTGATTCTTCGTTACTTGATAACAGTCTGTGGAGTATTTTTACTTTTCTTTGTTAGCTTATTATTATTCTTCTTCTTATTAGTGCATATGTGTGTACTTCATCAAACTGCTACCAAAACATAAAAACAAGAACACAAGATATTGGCTCTCTGTCCGGGCCAAAACCTCTCTACTCTTGAGAGGAAAACCCTTTAGTGAATTTCTCTTATTGAAGCTTCTTTTGATCTATACCAAAACCTAGACCTTGACAATGAGATCCTCCAAGCACAAGTCAAGTCTCCACTCCTTTCTACAACATATACCTTGGCACTTCTTCCGACACTCCTTCCGGCACTTTGTTTCCCGTCACTTTGTCCTCCTACTTCCAGCACTTCTTTCTTCTTTTAACTTGTTAGCAAACCTTGTTGCACTTTCTCTAGAGAACAAGCCTTTGATGAGAACCCTTCCAAATGACGAGTCCTTCACCTTCTTAACCAAATGAGTTTCTTCTTCAAAGTGTAGGTGCAGACTGGATGTGACTATAGAGTAACCGCAAATTACCACATGTGCGACTGTTTATTTGCTATTGTAGCTTGTTTCCTTCCTCGCTTGAATGACATTCCTCTTCGCTTGAGGGTCTTTCTTCTACGCTAGAGTAGTAGGCCTTGTAGGCCTATTTTTAGCCCCAATCAAAGGTAGATAAGTGATTGTGGTTTATTGTTGTCCTAGCTACAAGGACAGCTCTCATATTTCCACATGTGTGACTATAGAAGCCCTTGTAATAGTCTTCAAGACTTCGGTAGTGTACCCTTTATCTTTGTTGTCTTTGAAGACATTCTTACTTCGTCTTACTTGCTTTCTCCTTCACTAATTTCAGAGCTCTTGTTGTACATTGCATGAGGAGTGGACATCCTCTATAAATAGAGATTTGTCCCTCCTCTTTAGGCTGACTTGTCTGGCTTCTTGTAGGCTGACTTGTCTGGCTGCTTGTATACCTACTTGTAGAGTGGACTTCGGATGGTTCTTTGGTGGAGTTGTGAGATTGAATGAGTTTCTTGATGGTGCCATTGCTAGGAGGAGACTTGTGACTTTGCTTGGAGGTGTTCTCTTGACCATAATACATATACATACAAGCTATAAGCTTTCCTTAAGGTCTTCAACTTATTCTTTTGACTATTTGATTCACCTATAGCACTTTAAATAGTGCTAGACTTATTTCAATCAGTAAGAAACTCAATGACATGTATTTTAAAAATAATATTTATTTTCTTAAATAAGTACAAATATCAAAAATACATTTATGAAGACCAAACCTAGTTACCCTATAGTTCCCTTAGGTCTTTTCTCAATGGTGCAACTTTCCTCTATATATGAAAGAAAGTGGGTCCCAGGTTAGTACAAGAAAACTCCCTCATAAGTGAACCTTCTCCATCATAAGTTCCTCCTATAACCTATGCCTCCTTCTATAGTGTTTTTCATAAAGACAATGCCACATAGTATGATAACTCCTTTAAAAACAAAACTAAACATCCATTTAATATGTTGTTATACGATGTTTCTCTTCTATTTCTAGCTCCCATTTTTTAATAGAGCTTGCTACCACATGACTTGTTGCCCATTTCCATAAACCAAGGGTCATGTTATGCTAATATCTACTACATGAAAATTCTTCTATGTGGAATCTACCAAATGACTCCCAAACATGAAATTTCCTACAATAAAAATCTCCAAAATTAGTCAGTTGTTGGTTAATTCACCAAATAGTCCAAATATGCACTCATTTTCAGACCTCAAACTTGCATTTGATAGCTTGAAATTAGTGATGAAAGATTGTAGGTATACAGGTGCACTGTAGATGAAATTAGTGACCATCAAATTCTACAAATTATTCCCACGGTGCAGTTAAAATAGCATCAATGCACGCTTCTAATATACTCATCCTTTGTTTTATGTGTAACTCAAAATAGCAAGTGTAGAGTTGATATCTTCCCAAAGTTTAAAACAATTTGACATCTGTAAAATCGGTTTTAGTGAGGTAGTATTGATTTAAAGTTTCAAAGTCACAACAATGTGCAACATCCATCATTTTCTGTGAGAAATAAACTTAGAATTTAAAATTAGTGTACATGTCATCGTAGTTCATAATTAGGTTGATTATATCCATAAAAGATGTCAATAATAGAATATTATAGTAATCCTCATCATAGAATTAGAGTGAATTTGTAGTTATGTTTTTAAATGCTTAAGGACACTTTGAATAGATACATCAATGAGTTATTTGAAATGTGATTCCACCAGAATTCGAATCGTCTTGTTATTCATATGGTTTCACCGTTCAATAAGATAATCCTTCCTTAAGAGGCCAAACAGGGACAATTCAACTCAAGAAAATAAAACCTTGAAATACTTAGAACACTCACATGATCAATGCATCAAGTAGATTCCTTGAACATATTAAAGCATAAAATAATCAAATGCCCCAGAAAGTTGTGTCAAAGAGTATTCAGCCACTATAAATTCAAAAACTAAACCATTAATCTTAAACTAATTCCATTAATATTTATAAAAACATATTGATTTGGAATAGAGCTAGGTTATGAGTGTGACTGCAAGCAATGTATGAGAATTTTTCATTTGATTAGCATCCTTTTTCTCTAGTATCTGCAAGTTGATTTTAGGGTAATACTTGTAGGTTGATTATTCTTCTTTTTGTCTAGAGATCCACTTTCATTGTGTGCTTTAAACTTTTAAAGAACTTTGTTATGTTAATGCATTAATTCCTAATCTAAAGGACTTGTGAAATTTACCTTTCAAGCATATGAGAAATGTGTAAATTTATATCTATTCACAATACTCAGAAATTTGTGTTTATAGGGTAGATAGTTGAGATATTTTCCATCATTGAAGCACATTCTGGAGTTGTTCCAACGCTCGTCATTCAAATCTACATGAGATTTAAACATGAATACATTCCCAAACAAAATTAGAGCTTAAAGTAGCTTCTATGTCCATTATGTATAATTCTCTTATTCCATACATTTCAACAAATAGAGAAGATTCATCTCCCCTTTATGTTATTTATTTGCAAGCAAGAGTGCAATATTTTGAACAAGATGTGAGGGAGTTGGGTTCATTGAATTTTTTACTTGTAAATGTTCATTTGGACAATAGGTTTCCTAATATGTTTCCACATTTTTTGCAAATTGTGAGACAAAATGTAAAAGAAAAGGAAGACTATAGTGGACCTTGACATACAAGACCCTAAAGAGAAAATCATATTTTCCAGTAAATATTTAGTCTAGTCTGAAGTATCTAAGACCAACATGAGTATTGATTGAGTTACAAAAATTCTTGTACGTAGAGTCCTTGACTTCATTAAAGTAGAGGAAATGAATCTAGAGGCTCCATGTACCTTCACCAACAAAAAACCAAAACTCCAAGATTAACCAAAGATCCAAGCGTAAGGGCTAGCGCTGCCTTGTGATGGGAACTGCAAGTATTTTAGAACTTCCTTGTTTAAATGTTGGTATTAATAGTGATTTATTATTTGTCATATTTTTTGACATCTTAAATTTTTTTATGTAGTTATGTTTGCTCATATGGTCCAGAGGACAATAGAGAAAAATGTACAACCAAGCAAAAGCATTCGTTTGTGAAAAAGAGGGGTTGTCAGTGCCATTTTATTGTAAAGGTTATGGTTCAAAGCCTTGAAATAGAAATATTAATATAAAACATGTATGATCATGAATATGGGGAAGGATGGCTTTGTCATAGAAAACATGACGTTTTGGGTGATGCTAGGTCTATGCATAAGCCAAGGCTTTCAAGGGACATGGTTTCTTATGTAGAAAGGTGTTTTCTTCTACAAGTTTCAATTGACTCGGTTTGTAAAATGCATATTAAAAAACATGTTGACATAAATGTTGCAGATCGGGATAGGGAGTTTTTCTTATGCAGAAAAGATGTCATAAACATCTATAATCGTCTGATGAAAGGAAATTACCAACTGCATAAAAAATATAAAATGAGTGTGAATCTTTGATATGAAAAACACCAAAATGATTTTTTTTTACCAAAAGCCCAATGGTGAAGATGTCCCTATTATAGTTGGAATATAAACAAAATGGATGTTGGACACTATGGTTGAGCTATCCCATAATAGCTTAATAGCCATCGATTCAACATTCAACACAAATAGAAATGGGGTTAGTGTTTTTCCAATGATTCACTTAGTAAAATCATTTTGATTGTAATGACTCAATATGACTAATGGCATAAAATTAACTTCATTTTTTTAATGACAGTATCAGTTGTACACACTCGTGGTGTTTGACGAGCAATAAAGTGGGGTTCCAGTCACATGGGTGGGTATGTCACGTAATACATCACAAGATACACCACTATGGTGGGAGCACCTCATGCATAAGTGTTATCAACTTTTTCCTAATTGGAAGGTCAATGCCTTTGTTGTTGATGATGCATTGGCTGAAATTATTGCTTTGAGGTAACTTCAACCTTCTTATTTTTGACATAGCAACTTGTACTCATTCTAAATATTTTTCTCTTAAAATGAATTAAATATGGGGAGAATCACTAAGTGTGAATTAATATTGTGTGTTTGGCACATAAGGAGGGTATGGCTCAAAAATGTTAACCAGTTGACTAGTAGTCCAGAAAAAGCAAAAGAAATGTTCAATGAACTAGGCCATATAATGAAAAATTGTTCGAACAATGAAGTGACTAATGCAATAAATGGACTTTTCATCAAATTTGCAATTGAGGAGAAGCTTTTGGACTATTTCCACAAGAATTGGGTTGTTAGTGATGTGTTTAGTAAGTTCACATATTGTTTCTTGTGTTTATACTTTTTTTATTTCATAAAGGCAAATAATGTTGTGGAATCATACCACTGGTATCTCAAGACTACCTTTCTATCTAATCGAATAAAGAAATGTTCCCATATGATGGATTGGATAGTTTATACTCTTCTCACAAATTTTGAACTGTGTTATCGATTCAAGGAAATTTTTAAAAAAGAAGGATAGTTGAACAACCATAAGAAAGAGAAGCAACTTCAATCATCAATGGAAAAAGCTAGAAGAATTCTAGATAGTGATTGTAGACCTCATGAGAGCATATCTCATTCTTATTTGCTGAGGAGTCAAAGTACACCTGACAAGCGATATCTTATCACCTAGTATCACATAAATTTTTTCACTTGTGATTTCCCATGGTTTATTCATGGCAAAATTTTCAAGCAAGCCATAAAGGTTGGTTGGTTGTATTCCCCTTCAATGAATTCAGATGCTTTATTGGATCACGATACCATACCCAATACATTCAATGCCCTTCTTGAGATAGCTATAACGGAGTCAAACCTCGATGCAGATGTTGACATAGCTATCATGGTTGATAACAATGTAGATCCAAATGTTGAAGAACTTCAATTGGCTAGAGAGGAGTTGTTTGGCTACCTAGACCTGTTGAGGAATAGGCCTCCTGCTTCTTTGAGCAAGACAAAACAGTTAATTGGTTTGGTTAAAAAAATAATGGATGATGCCAATGATCTTCATATTATGGACTATGACTTCACCCTTGGATTGGGTGCTTATGAGTCATCTTTGAAGAGAAAGAAGAGTTTCCTTAGCCCTAAAATGAAAAACAAAAGAGGAAAACAAAGTGGCAGCTAGGAAATTTATTTGAATGTCCCTACATCTGAATATGAACCATTTCAGTTTCAACATCTCAACAAGCAAGGTCGTCCTCGTTCCAACAATGCATCCTCTATTGTCCAGTTAAGTTCCATAAAGTGATGAGATCAACATGTTTTCTTAATGAATTATTGTGCAAATGTTTGAAGTGGTGCAACATCCCACTAGTGTGTTTGCAAATACAAGAGCTTATCCTATAGATCATCCTCCATTAGAGCATGCTTCATTGAATGAAAAATTGTCCAATTAGTGATTTGTCAAGCTTGTTTTTATATATTTTCTCTTAATTTTCTCCTAAATGTGTGTATTGGATTTTATTGATGTTGTTAACGTGGTGTATGAATGTTTGCAAAGGTGCAGCATCCTACTAGTGTGCCTTCAATTCCAGCACATAGACGAATGCACCATCAATCTAGTTATCATATCATTCATGGTGCATTGGATGGGATTCCTAATTCATGTAGTCCATTATTATTGTGATGTGTGTATTACTTTACATGTCATTATTTTCTCTAATGAAAATTTCATTGTTATCTTACAGATGCAAGAGCTTCTCCTATGGATCATCCTCCATTGGAGCATGCTTCGTTGGTTGACAATTGTCCAATTAGTGATTTGTCACATTTGTTGATATATATTTTCTCTTAAATGTGGGTATTGAATGTTATTGATGTTGTTAATGTAGTGCATAAATGTTTGCAGAGGTGAAACATCCCACTAGTGTGCCTTCAATTCAAGCACATACACGGATGCACCATCGATCTAGTTATCATATCATTCAAGTTGCATTGGGTGGGGTTCCTACTTCATGTAGTCCATATTGTGATGTGTGTATTAATTTACATGTCATTATTTTCTCTGATGAAAATTGCATTGTTATCTTACAGATGCAAGAGCTTATCCTCTGGATCATCCTCCATCGGAGCATGCTTTGTTGGTTGACAGTTGTCTAATTAGTGGTTTGTCAAGTTTGTTGATAAATCTTTGCTCTTAATTTTCTCTTAAATGTGTGCACTGGATGTTATTGATGTTGTTAAAGTAGTGTATGAATGTTTGCAGAGGTGCGACATCCCACTAGTGTGCCTTCAATTCAAGCACATAGATGGATGCACCAACGATCTAGTTATCATATCATTCAAGGTGCATTGGATGGGATTCCTAATTCATGTAGTCCATTTTTTGATGTGTTTATTACTTCACATGTCATTATTTTCTCTAATGAAAATTGCATTGTTATCTTACAGATGCAAGAGCTTATCCTATGGATTATCCTCCATTGGAACATACTTGGCTATTTGAAAACTCTCAAATCACTGATTTTCCAGGTTTGTTGTTATATATTTCCTCTTAGTTTGAGCTTAATCTCATTACAATGCATTAGCCTTCTCATGACTTAAAATTAAAAGACTCTTCAATTTAATAAAAATGAATTACAAAATAGAAAGGACTCAAACGACTTCCCACACATTTGACACAAAAAAGTGCATAAGTCCTTATCCAAGATACAAACATCAACATATATCCATCATTCAAACCTTAAATTTACTTGCTTATTACTTGTCTCAAGGGTTGAATTGATCATTGCTATTATCACTTGTATCATTGTTTTAATTTAATATATTTTATGCATGTTTTGCAACATTCATTACTCTTTTCTTGATTTGTAGTGTTTGGGATTATCTTGCATTGAATATTGACTTGGTAATCCTTTTAAACAACCTTATATCCACATATAGTCAAATCTGGAAATTATTTTGATAACCACCTCATTCTTACATTATTTATTATCTCCATTCACGGGGAATTAAGTAAGTAGATAGGTGTCCTTATAGTAGGGAATTCACATGGATTCCAAGTGTATTGGGTTGTTGTTCCAAGGTTCATTTAACTAGCTTCTTTCCCTTGCATTGTTGACTGTCATATTGTCATTTAGTTGGCTAGTCTGTTGGAGGTTAAGTTGTTGCCAAGGCAAGTCTATTGTTACAGCCATCATCCTAGAATTGTATGTTGTTGTTGAAAACGTTAAGTTTTTAGGTTTTTCACCAACCAGTCCTTAGGTGGTCAACTACTCTTTTTGCTATAACAAATTCAATGTGAGGTTTTTCTTAACTCAATGTTCTTGATGGTTGCATCCTTCACCATTTCTTAATCTGAGGGTTGAAGAGTGGAAGAATGAAGAGTTCTTTGTTGCTACTATGTTTTCCAGAGAAAAAAAACATATCCATCCTCTCAAATTTTTCTCAAATTGTTTAGAAAGAACCTCAGTCAGTCATGAACAATTCACCTAAGATGTTAGAACGGAGGAAAGAAAAGTTGCCAACTACCCTTGAATTAAACATGGATGCCAAGTGTATTAGATTGTTGTTCCAAGTTCATTTAACTAATTTCTTATGGTTACGTGTTAAATATTAATAAACTTATCCTATTTTATCTTATCCAAACAATCTCCATCTTATGAAAATAAACCACCACCCCACAAATGTTGACTCATAGAATGCAAAAAAATAGCTATGGACCTAAGTTATCAACGTTAAGGACCCCAAAATTGCGCATTGTTGGCCCTTAAACAAAGGATTTAGCATCGTGATCCTTTAGTGTGGATTTTAAATTCAAACACAACCTGATCCCAAATTCAATAATCCCTCTCTTAAAGCATTAATGAAGTAAAGCACAAGGGGTGTATGAGTAAATCACAAGGGGTGTCAGCGAATTATAATGGTTGGTTTCCAAAATTACAGTCAACACAACAGATTGGATGTCACTTGTTTATTTCGTTCATCAATTTTGGTTCATTGAAGCTCTAATCTAGCTATCAAGCCTGCAATAGGTTTATGTTTCATGTGATTCCAAATTCTCATCTTGGGATAATTGTTCCTTGTATAATATCTGCATGCATATATTAAAAACTTGTGACCTATCTCAAGAGTTGGTTATGTTATGCAGGTCATTTTCCCGACAGACAAATAGCATCCCAAAGAGAAAGGTTTGGAAATCCAAACAAATGATTTGGAGACAAATTGTTAAAAAACATTCATCTATTATGATTCCTAGTTCGAGAGCTCAGTTGAAAGCATGCTCTCTTGACATGACTCTCGACGCGGAGAGGGAGGAGATGCGTAGCCAGGGTTTATGAGAGTTTCAGTGCTTGCTCCTAATGGAGGGCCGCAAAGGAGGGAGCTCCACTCCCTCCTACAAGAACGTCGTTGCCAGCAGAGGCAAGTCCCCATTGGGTAATGTTAGAGGTTCTGCGGAAGAAGAAAAATGAAATAATGAAAAGAAGACAGATGGGGCCAGGCCCAAGGAAAATGGCAGCATTAGATATAAGGAGGAAGAAGACAAAAGCCAAGGAACAAGGGACAATAAACAAAAAGGACCGTGCAGACCCAAAATGGAGATCACTCCTAGAGTAGTGTTAAATGATCCTGCACTACAGGCACACAAGGAACATATGGGGACTTACGCTACAATCTACAAATTCATGGGACTATGGCCCACTGAAAAGGCTTTATAGATATGGATCAAGTACCACTGGAAACCCAAAGGAAGCATCGATCTTTGTCTTGGGTCAAAGGGATTTTTCACCGTGATGTTCACAAACATCAAAGACAAAGACAAAATATTTGAAGGAGGACCCCACTTTTATGCAGCAGTTGGCCTCTCTATGTGGCCTTGGATGATGAACTTTGTTTCAGAGCAGGAAACTTTTACTTCGGTGCCTGTCTAGGTAAGGCTCTATTCTCTACCTCTTGATTACTGGAAAAATGAATCGCTTGCTGCCATTGGCAACAAACTAGGTTGTTTTTTCAAAGCGTCGGAAGCCACAAGAAGGGGCAAATACACTTCCTATGCAAGGATGTTAATTTTAAGTATGTTCTATGCTAGAGCAATTTATTTAATTTTTCACAGTTAGCAATCACATCAGCATTACGATAAACTGCAGATAGAACATAAATACAAAACACAGAAGACAAGCCAAGACAAGAGGACACAAGATATGGCGCGAGCCAGGGACAAACCCCACAATGTGTGGGGAAACCCTTTGATCAAATCTTCTTTTAGCTTCAAAGTTCAGCAGAGAGAGAGAGAGAGTACATTTACAATAGAAGTCAACACTTTGACTTATCTAGATCTAAAGCATAGATCATCTCCTATAACGATGAGATCAGTTGAAGACATTCTGCTTCAACTGATCCTCAAGGTGACTCCTTCACCTATCATCATTCTGCATCTCGTCCATTTGCTGCCCATACATCATCGCCATTATGTTGCCCTTGCTAGTATGACTCATTGTCATCATGCTGCCTGTGCATATGCTGCCCCTTCCATCATCATGATCTACCCGTGATCTACATCATGCTGTTGTCCATACATCATGTTGTCCTTTGCCATTATATATAGTGTGCCTTCCATGCCATGCTATGCCATGCCATGTCAATGAATATGCTGACACAATTCCATTCTAGATTATACCATTGACTGCTATATGCATCAACATTATTGCCCATCAAGTCACAGTACCTGAACATGTCATAATATTGAGCCGTAGATGATATATGTGATCACTGTTATTATGGAAGTGGCTATATGTCAATCCATGAGCAGAGGATGAACATGTCCCTTCTAACTGTGTGAACATGTTTCTCATGACAATGATTGAGGCTTCATTGTCTGTACGAGGATGGTCCCAAAACAGAAACAAAATAAGTCATCGAGTGGGAGATCTAAATCTCCAGGAAAACCTGTAAAGGTGGTGTGCTGGAAATGTGGAAAGGAAGGGCACTCTAAAAGGGACTGTAAATCTAAAGCTCCTGATAAAGGAAAGGGATCTAATGATGCTCCTTCTGCAGAGGCGAAAACCACCTCAGATGAAGGTGGGCATGTGTACTTGGCATCTTCAAGTACATATGTAGATCATGAGGCATGGTTGATTTACTCAGGTGCATCCTTTCACTTCATTCCCCATAGAGAGTGGTTTTGTGAGTATGAGATATATGATGGTGGTGATGTCTTCTTGGGGGATGACAGAAAGTCTAGAATCATTGGTCGCGGAAAAGTAAAGTTAAAGTTGCAAGGTGGAAGGGTTAGAACACTTTCGGGTGTTCTGCATATTCCTGCATTAGCCAGAAATCTGATTTCAGTAAGCAAGCTGGATGATGCAGGTGTAAAAACAGTGTTCGAGAAGGATACCTGCAAAATGGTTCGGGGAGCACTAGTATTGATGCGAAGAGTTCAAATTGGAACTCTGTACAAGCTACAAGGTAGCACTGTTATTGATGGGTGCAACAGTTCTGTGGTTCCTGAAAGTGGAGCAAAAAATCTAATAGTCTCTGGAGAAAAGACCATGTTGTGGCATCAAAGGCTTGCACATATTGGAGAGAAGGACCCTCGAATACTTCATGGTAAAGGTATGGTACAAGGTATGAGTAATAGCTCTCAGTGTTTTGATTTCTATGAAAATTGTGTATATGGGAAGCAGAATCGGGTGAGTTTCCCCTCTGGTAGTAAAAGGGCGAAACAAATATTAGAGCTTGTGCACAGTGATGTGTTTGGACCTGTGAAGGTTCCATCACTAGGTAAGTCTATGTACTATGTATCATTTATAGATGATTTCTCAAGGAATACATGGATATATTTCCTTAAGAAGCAATCTGAAGTCTTTGGCAGGCTTAAAGAATTTAAGGCTCTCGTGGAAAATCAGACAGAGAAGAAGATAAAGGTGATGAGGACAGATAATGGCGAAGAGTTTTGCAGCAAGGAATTTGAAGAATTCTGTAAGAAGTGTGGTATAGCACGGCAAAACACTACTCCATATACACCTCAACAAAATGGAGTTGCAGAAAGAATGAACAAGACGTTGATGGAAAGGGCAAGAAGCATGCTCAGTGGTGCCGGGTTAGGACAGGAATTTTGGACAAAGGCGGTGGATACTGCATGTTACCTGGTCAACAGGTCACCTTCGTCAGCGTTGGAGGATAGAACTCCACAAGAGGTATGGACTGGTAAGAAACCCTCTTTTTCACATCTGAGGGTTTTTGGATGTGATGCATATGTACATGTTCCAAAGGAGAAACGAACCAAGTTGAATAGTAAATCTGAAAAGTGCATCTTTATTGGGTATAAGGATGATTTAAAGAGTTATAAGCTTTGGAACCTAGTGACAAGGAAGGTTGTATATAGCCGAGATGTGGTGTTTAGAGAGGTGAAAGATGTTATTAAACATGGAGCCCAACCAAAGGAACCTAAAAAGATAGAGTTTGAGCTAAAGGAGGAAGAATCAGACTCTACAACAGATGAGGAATCAGAAGATGAAGAGCCACAAATTCCGGTTGTGAGAAGATCAGTTCGAGATAAAAGGCAGCCAGAAGGTATAGTCCATCTGCTTTCTGTTCAAATTTTGCTTTGTCTGTGACTGATGATGATCCCAGAACTGTGAAGGAAGCAATGGATTCAGAGGATGGAAAACTCTGGAAAGAGGCCATGGTTGATGAAATGGAATCTTTGCACAAAAATGAGGCTTGGGATCTGATGGAGTTGCCAGCTGAAGGAAACCCATTGGTAGCAAATGGGTGTTCAAGAAGAAGACAAATGCAGAAAGAAAGGTGGAGAAATACAAAGCTCGATTGGTAGCAAAAGGTTATTCCTAGGTGCCGGGAATTGATTTTGGTGATATTTTTTCTCCTGTTGCCAAGGTAACTTCTATTAGATTACTTTTATCTGTTGTTGATGCTTTTGATTTTGAGGTAGAATAGATGGATGTGAAGACAACATTTTTTCATGAGGATCTGGAAGACGAAATCTACATGAAGCAACATGAAGGATTTGCGGTGAAGGGTAAGAAAAAACTGGTATACAATTTAAAGAAGTCTCTGTATGGGTTAAAACAGTCACCAAGGATGTGGTATCAGAAATTTGATACATTTATACGGGGTCTTGGCTTCACTAGAAGCAAAGCAGATCATTGTGTGTATTTTAAATTAATTGGTGATCGTGTTATTTATTTGGTCTTGTATGTGGATGATATGTTGTTGGTTGGAAATGACAAAGAAATTATCCAGGATTTGAAGACCCAATTGTCCTCCAAATTCGACATGAAAGATCTTGGTGCTACAAACTATATTTTGGGCATGGAAATTAAAAGAGATCAGGCAAAGAGGAAGTTCTAGTTAAACCAGAGGAAGTATGTCGAGACAATATTGCAGAGATTTAATATGCAGGATAGGAAATCAGTGAAGGTTCATATTCCTTTAGGTGTAAAGTTATCTGTTGAACAGTGTCCCAAGACACAAGAAAAGGAAGAGGACATGTCCCGTGTTCCATATGCAAGTGCAGTTGGCAGCCTGATGTATGCAATGGTCTATACTAGACCAGACATTGCACATGCAGTGGGAGTATTGAGCAGGTTTATGTCAAAACCAGAAAAGGAGCATTGGATAATAGTGAAGCAGGTTTTCAAGTATTTGCGTGGCACTAGTGATTATGGTTTGTGCTACCAAGGAAGACCAGGATTGGACAGAGTGTTGGATATTCGTGGCTTTGTTGATGCAGACTAGGCTGGAGATCTGGATCAGAGAAGATATACAAGAGGGTATGTGTTTAACCTATTTGGAGGTGCATTCAGTTGGATGAGTAAGAAACAATCTGTAGTGGCACTATCAACTACAGAGGCAAAATACATGGCAACCACTCATGCAAACAAGGAAGCAGTTTGGTTGCAGAGACTGTGTTCAAGTATGGGGTTAGTACAGGGAGCTATAAGGATAGACTGTGACAGCCAAAGTGCAATTTTCTAGGCAAAGAACCCTGCATATCATTCAAAGACAAAGAAAATTGATGTTCAGTATCACTTTGTGAGGGATATGATAAAAGACAAAAAGGTGTTGCTGGTAAAGATGAACACTTTGAAGAATACTGCAGATGCATTGACAAAATCTGTGAGCTTCGAGAAGTTCTCTTGGTGTAGAGAAACAATGGGCATTGCAAGGCTGGATAAATGACTAAGCTCTCTTATGGCCCCCTGTGGAAAGAAAACAAGAAGTGGGAGAATGTTGGGTTGTGTTATATTCTTTCCACGACTAGCCCACGTAGTTAACTAGGGGATTAGAGGGAGGGGCGGAGCCCCCCCTTTGTTGCGCCAATTGCGTAGCGGGGGGGTCACAGGGGCTTTAAGGGGTGTAGTTAACCCCAGTCTATGGGGTTTGGGGTAGCGCCCCAGAAAATTTTGGTTTTGGAACCTATGTTAGGTTGGGCAGACCCACCTATGGTTTTGTGCATGATTTTCACACATGTTTTTGGACGCGATGGTTTTCAGTCCATTGTATTGCATGCTTCGGCATGTATAAATATGTATTATAACATTGAAAGGAACATAATGAAAAATCAAGCTGATAGTCTCGGTTTTGGGATCTAGGGGAAAATCTTTGTGTATATGTGTTTTATGTGTTATGCTCTCGCATTTTTTATTTTCTATGTTTTAGAATTCGTATGTAGGTAATTTAATTACGTGGTTCAAACCTACAAAGTACACCTTTAGGAGGTATTCATATCATCATGCTAGGATTTGGATTCTCAATCTGAAATGGTTCAAAAGGAGAAGGAGGAATTGAATTGGGAGGTTGATGAGACGAACTAGTCTCATTTCCATTTTCGACAGGATGCTTTGACCCATAATCTTTGGATCTCATAGCTACGAGAAATTCTTGTTAATACATCATCAAGATATCTTGCAATGTGGAAGAGGAAGATGTGTTATGAGAAACCAATTTGATGTCTTGAGAAGGAAATGGATCCTTCAAAATAATGGGAGTTGGAGAACCTTTAATGAATTTAGAAACCTATGCCTGGTGTGGGAATTCCTTCATAT
The DNA here is from genome assembly GCA_000404065.3 of Pinus taeda. NCBI lineage: Eukaryota > Viridiplantae > Streptophyta > Pinopsida > Pinales > Pinaceae > Pinus > Pinus taeda. Next base: position 76,834 of record APFE030710136.1, on the reverse strand, counting down.
AATGATCCTCATTGAAAATATGGCAAGGATAGCGAGGTTTTCATTTTTTGTCAGTAGGCTTAGCTTTAGCAGGTTTCTCTTTTGGAGTAGAATTTTGTTTTAATTTACCTTTCCCCTTCTTTTTACCCCCGATTGAATTTGTTTTTCTAGTAGATGATTCTACGATATTAACCTCGGAAATCATTTTGGGAGGAAGGATTTTAGATGATGTATCTTGTATGGCCAAATTCTGAGTATTTTTTGAATTATTATTTTTCCCTTTAGACTATTGGCTAATAGAACCTATAATGCCATCAACGACATTATCCTGATCTTGTAGGAGATCTAATAATGGGTTCACCCATAGGGTGAGGTAAATTCAAATTTTTTTCATAAAATGTTCCATATTGAGTGTAGAATAAGTTGAAGTATCGGGCATGAGAAATTACTTGCTCTTCTGCGATGACACCTCCCTTGGCAACATATTCCTTGATAATGAGAAGAAGTGACTTTACAAACCACTCAACTAAAATTTGATCTAGAATGAAAACTTTGACTAAGCGATCTCTACGTCTCCATTCATGGATATGATCAGAGATGTGAGTCAACTTCAATTATTTTAATGAATTCAATAGTATGGTACCAGTATCATAACAGATTGGTAACTGAAAGTGGGTTAAAAATGTTGTTGCTAGGGAGTTAAAGTTATGGAAAGAGGTGCGAGGTAGCTCAATGTACCATTTAGCTACCAAACCGATTAAAGTTCGTTGGAAAAGGCATAGACAGATGGAATCATTGATCAAAGAATTCGACGTTCACCAAAGATGATATGTCATCACATGATTGGATGGATCCTCACTTGATTTACCTTCAAATTTGGGTATGTCACTTGGTAACTTGGTAGGTATCGCTGACCAAAATGGATAATAACAAATAGGATCATTAGTTAATCGGGATAAATCTGGTATATCTAATGTTGCAATAAACAGTAACTGTTGACTAGGGACTTACGGTAAAGTTTGATAACCTTGCGGGTTAATACCAACCCCCGGAGGCAAATATCCAGGATATCTTGGAATATCCTGAGCAGTTGGAATTGAAATTCTGCCAGGGTAGGCAGAGTGAATCATACCAAGTTGAGGTTCAACAAAGAATTGATAAGCATGACTGAGGTATGGTTGAGTCTGGAAAGGTTGAGCTTGACCCATTTGACCTATGTAATATTTACCCTGAGGTTTCACTTGCAAAGGTTGACCTTGAACAAATTGACTTTGAACAAACTAGCTTTGAAAGAATTGACCTTGAAAAGGTGGGTTTTGGAAATTTTGGCCTTGGAAAGGCGGAATTTGAAAAAAATATTCTTGGAAAGGTGGAACCTAGTAAGCCTGACCTTGAAAAGGTGTTTGCATTGTTCCAACAATAGGCTTCCCAATAGGAATCTATGGTATAGACTAGACCGTAGGAACAGTTTGATAGGAAGAAGCCTGAGGGATTGCTTGAGTAGTTTGAGGAACACATATTTGAGGGGTTACTAGAATGGTTGTTTGTGATAATCCTGGAATAGGTGGTTGAGGAGAACATGGAGCCAACTATGAAGCAGTTGTTTGAATAGGTGTCTGTGGTTAACTCTGAACAGGTCGTTGAATCGGTAGTTGAAAAGGTGTCTGAGGAATCCCTTAGACAAGTTTCTATCTGGGTATCGCAATACCTGAAACATTTATTGGAGGAATGGTTTGTCTAGTAGGTTGAAAAATCAGCACTTGTGGAGCACCTAGACCATACTATTGATTAAAATAAGGATTCCAAATTGTGTTCGTCCCAAGATAAGGAGTACCATATAAAGGTTATTTTATATAAGGTTGACCTAGGTCGAGCTGACGTATCTAACCATAGGTACTAGCAAAAGTTTGACTCCCAAAGAAAGGTTGTCCTATAGGTGGAGGATAAGGTGGTTTCCCCCTAGGATGGTAATAAAAGCTAGTCATGGTTACTTGAGGGTCACTTGAATTACCAGAAACCATGTGAATTTGTTAGTCTGACACTCTAAGTGCTCTAGGCAGAGAATTCCTCCTCTGAACAGTAGATGTAGACAAACCAGATGACCAAGTAGAAGGTTGGGGAGAAGAGGATGCTCCTAAAAGGGTCCCAGTAAGTGACAGGTACCCAAGAGGAATTGATGGACCACCATACAATAGTGATTCCAGGGAGGTGCTAAACATAAATGAATAAATGGGTTGGCTCCCAATAGGAATTTTTTGACATAGTTACTTCTGGTGAATAAAAAGGAATGCATGGTGGTCATAAATTTTGACCTAAAAAACTTAATTTTTTAGAATACCAAGGGTCAGGTCGGAAAGGAGAAAAAGGAACTCTTGGTTCAAAAGTTTCAGCACCATTAAATGGAGAATGAGGTGTCTCTATTTCTTCGGTAAAATATTCATTAATAATGAACCCGATAGGTAATTTAGTTGTTACTATCATCTTTCTTCAAGGTGAAGGTGGCTTAGGAGTAGGAGCTATAACAACTGAAGGTGATTTAGGCTAAGAAAGTTTAGACTCGGTATCTTCCACTTTTGGTTCGGTAAGTTCAGTTTCTGGGACTTGACCAGTGTCAGATTCTATTTGAACTACCTCGGTAACTTCTGGATCAGAGTGAACTAAGCCTGATTCTACTTACTTTTTTGGATTAAATTCGATTTCCATTTTCTTTGATTGTAAAATTATTGATGTTTCAGGTTTTTCTGAGGCTTTTAATCTTGTACATTTTGACTTTTCCATTTTTATCTTTTCCAATTGACTTGGTGTATATTCAAGAGGTTGATCTTACATTCTACACGATTGTCTTGGAGATTCAACTAGAATTAAAATTTATCACAAAATTAAACAATATTGACAATCCAACCCTAAGGTCTCTAAAAAGTAAAAACAAACAACTAACACACACTAAAAAAATCTAAGGATTTAAACCATGCAAACACGTTTTTCACAATAAAATCACCAGTTGGTAATGAAATCCAACATCACATAAATTAAAGTGAAAAGTGGCTAAGATATGAGCGAGTGGAACTAGTTACACTGATAACCTGCTTAATGAAACGATCAAGTGGAAGTAAATTCACTTATGACATCTTGAGCGAAGATTACCCTCCAAAAAGTCCAAGTGAGTCTAGTCAACGTCTGTTCCAGGTACAACAGGACCTTCCCTCTACTCTCACCTTGGGTAATAGCCCTAGGAGTATGGTCATTAATTTTACAAACTACAACAACTCTACCTGGGGGGACATTTGTAAATCGGATGTACACACAAGGGTAGAGTAACAAAGCTCAATCCCCTTGAAATCTCCTCAACATGGTTAATTGGTGATTTAATTGGATTACAGAGGTTAAGCATTTTGTTGTCAAAAACATAATGAAATGGTGAAGCTCCTACATGCATGATATATTGTTTGTATCCTTAAGTGATGATGGCATATGACATCCCAGACTGGTTGGGATCAATAATAAAGTTCCTATGGAACAATGCCAAATCACCATATTTAGTGCATCTTCTCCCACCTATACATATTTTCTTGTAAAACAACCCTTCTCACTCCCTTCTACACAATATTGACGAAACAAAATCACTTAGTATAGAAGGAGGAGGGTCATCGTGATAGTTCTTCTTGTAAAATTCCTGGAAAGTTTCTTAATGAAGCTTAAATTTAACATGATATTGGTAACAACACGTGTCACAGATTGCTTTAGGACTAATAAACCATGGATTCAATTTCTAAAACATCCTTATGGATATATTCACATGGTGATTTCTTTCCTTAAATTCCTTGAACAGTGCAATTTTTGTCATTTTTACAATGTGCTTAGCGCGTTCCACATACTAACCTTTATCTATGCCATCTTTGTAGCATGGTTGTAGCTGGTTGAGTTGGAATTGAGATGGTTATGTTGGCATTGATGTCATCCTTTTGATGATGTAGGATGATGGCAGCGATTGGTGATTTCTCATGTGTTAGTGGTGTTGTCATATTGAGGACTATGGTAGATTAGGTCATCATGCTTATGTTCCTATTCATGATTTTTAGTTCCTGTTCATAAATTATTGCAGCAGTATGTTGACCTTATTATGATGTTAAATATGTGCTTTAGTGTGTTACAAAGGTGTTGCAACTTGTGCAGGTGCTTGAGGAGAGTTGAGGACTTCTTGGTAGTTTTCCTAAACCCTTTTTTGTTGCCTTCTAGGTTAACGTCGTAGTGGCACTTGGGAGACATGGTTGATCCATTTACATAAGTGTCACAAGGCTTGAAAGTGGTTTGGACACATGCATAGATGCTGAAGAATATGATCCATCAGGTGGCAAAGGTTCAAAGCTGAGGGTCTTATGCTTTTCCTTATGTTTTTCCCCAACGTCATTGATATAGGCTTATGCATGTAGTTGAAAGGCTCCAACCATTAGGAGACCATTTTTTGCATGTGGTTATAACCAAAAATTTCTAGTCTTGTGGATGAAGTTATGGCTTAAAACGAAAATTGTTAATGTTGTCCTTTTGAGGCCTCAGGCTACAACAATTGGAGTCCAAGTATGACACTTTCATAATTCTATCTAGGGCATTGAACAGGAAAATGAGAAAACAATAGCAAAAGATACAAAGGTAGAGGAACCATCAGCGACAAGTGATGTTGGTGTACTGGCACCAAAGGAAGAATCCTAGGTGAGGGAACCAATAAATAATTCAACAAGTCCAATTGATTTCGATTCAGGAATCAAGGATTGAATCCTAGACCATGGATTTTCTGGTGCACATGTTTTCCTTTATTTTTGAAGAATTCTTTACGTTACCCCTCAAAACGTATGTATATTTTGAAGTTTTTTTTAGCAATAATGGTAAATTTCTATGAGAAATTAAGCTATATATATATTGTCATTAACAACCCTTCCAAACATATCCCGTTAGACTTGTTTGTGGTGAATTGTGAATTAGAAGATGATATTTTTCACAAATTCATTTAGTATTAGCACAAAGTCTCAATGAACTTATTGTATCATTGTCATAAGCATTCAACAATAGAAAATTAAGGTGAACATTATGCAACAACAGTGTTGACATTCTACACGAAAAGAGTTTAAGTAAGATCTAGATTAGGGGATATTGTTGAACAAGAAGTATTGTAGGATATGATATTTTGGAATGGGGGCTGGTAAGAGTTTTGTTGTCAAAAACATAATGAAATGGTGAAGCTCCTACATGCATGATATATTGTTTGTATCCTTAATGAGGTATCCATAGATGAAACATTCAGGTTAGGGAATTGATCTGAAATGTTGGGAAACTTGTTAATGCTATCCAAGCTCCCTCATAAGTATTAGAAAAAATGTGTTTAGGATCATCTCAAATTAACCAAAATGTGAGGAATTATGTGCCAAATATTGAGTGTCTTTTATGAACAATTTATGAGATTAATTATTTGTTTAAAACACATATACAACAAGTAAATTGCAGAGAAATAAAGCACATCAAACTCATAAACACAAAGATGATAAAGGAGTTCACCCCTCCTAGGCTACATCTCCTTGGACCTGCTTCAATGACTAGGCCTCTTCGGATTAATGGTCAATTCTATGATTGCATGCACCTACGGTGCTCGAATGGTTTTGCAACCTGCTCCATTGGATTCAAAAGACCCAAAAATGACTCTCCAAGCTCTACAATTGGACTTAAGCTGATCTAGGCTTGACCTCCTCTCCTGGTGGCCCTAAGCTTCCCTAAAATTCAATGTAGAAAAATCACATACATAAGTGTCTTTCTTCCTCTACAACCTATTCCATTGTGTTCATAGCATCCAAATAATCTAGGAATGACTCTTTCTGAGCCAAAATTCATCGAAAACTGCAAAATTTATGGTCTCTTCAGTTTTCCCTAGGAAAACTCTACAAAATCTAGAGAAACTCCAATTAACCCTGCCAAATTTGGAACAATGATGGATTTTTCGGACCTTCCAAACTGCCAGCAAGTTAATTCGCAACTAATTAGTGGATAAGAATGTTTTAATTAGCATTAATACCACTTAATTCACAACATTAAACTAAATGTTAACGGTTAAGGGGTTAGCAGTCACATGCGGCGGTTAAGGTTAGTGGTTACCTCCCAATCCACCACGTTTAACTCTTTAATTGCAAGCAGAAACCATTGAATGTTAAGAAACATGCGTATGGCATAGTGGTAAGGCTTTGGGTTTGTGTGGGCGAAGTTGCAGGTTCTATTCTGCTGACTTGCTAAATAAATTTACCTGACCTTTGAGAGGGCACGTGGTAGCCTCCAGGCTTGCCACATGTCAGCCTCTTATTGGTCCACCTAAAATGCACTTGACCAATAATGTACAGACACTAGTCAAAATCCGATTGAGCCATATGTCGAAATATTTCAAGAATATTCATTGGAATATTCGTTTTGCTGACTAGGCTATACGAATGCCTAGTTAGCATCCCAGTAAGCCTATACCAAAATTTTCCTTGTTTCACAAAATGATTAGAATGAGATATCTTTCTCATATGAGCTCCATTTTGAGTGAAACAAGTTGTGTTGGGATTGTATCGCTGAGACAAATGTGGTTGTTTAGGTTTTGAGCAATTTTGAACATTTTGATTTTTGAGCAAATTTTTGCCCCTAATCCAAATTCTGATCACTCCTTCCCATTGACAGGCTTTTGGACCCATAAAAGTTGGTTATCTGATGAGATATGAATACTCTTCTCCTTCCCAAGTTCTATCAATTGATTTTACTTGGAAAAATCTCCATGAAAACCACTTGGGTTCACTAACATGCCTTGCCTTGCAAATGGCTTGGCACTTCAACCAATGTTCTCCTTTTGTTGTTGACCCAATCCAATGCTTGTTGGTTGCTTGTTGATTAAACACCCTATTATACCAAAGTGATCCCTTGGTGCTTGGAAATTTAACTGATGGCCTTCCCACTGAGAATCATGTTCCTCCTTTGCAACACATGCATTTGATGCTTCTTTCAGTTGCACTTCATCATGTGTATCATTCCAATCCACATCAATTATGGAATCCTCTTTTCCATTCTTTCCAAAATCTCTTTCCACCTTTTTCAAATGTCATCAATGACTTGTTGGATGCAAAGTCCAAAACTTGTCTACAAGATGACCCTGCTTATGGAAATGAGTGCAAAATAATAGCATCTTCTTTTCAGCATGGTTTCAATTATCCAATGGGCCTTTGGATTTCTATCTCTTTTGTTTTGAAAGTTTCCTATGTATGGCTATCCTCTTCCAACACCTCGAAACAATATGGTTATTCAAACTAGAAAAGGAACATGTAAATTTTCTCCAAACCTTATGTGAAGATTTACCATGTTTATCATAAAGAAACTTGATTAAAGACAGATTTATACCTTGCACATTCACCTATGTCACCTTCTTTAGGAGGTGAATTTGATGAGGTCGTGGCTCTCTTTGGAATACCAACAATGGTTTCAATTACCTTAGAGCTTTCAACATCCTCTTGTTTGCCATTTCCACTAGTTGCATGCTTATGAGCATCTTCTTGAAAAGTAGGTATAAAAATTTTGCATTCCTCATGAACACAAACTTCACAAGCTTGAGGTAATGAACATGTAATGAAAGTCCTTCTTGGAACACCTTCATGTGCCTCCTTGGCTTTGGAGCATTCTCCATCATGTTGTCCATAACCAAGACCCAAATACCTAGGCATTTCTTCAACAACAATTGGCTCAATTATGCCTTGTGAATGTTTGCCTAACCCTTTACCTTCATAGCCCATTTTCATCAATAATTTGGACCCTATTCCTCTAGTGTGTCTTTCAAAAGCACCAAAACATTCATTTTGAGAGGAAATTGAAGATAAACTTGAATTGCATACCTCATTTTCATACACATACTTGGCTAGGGTTCCCTTGGCATCATGGAGTTGAATCTCCATCTCATGCATCTTTTCAAGAAGCTCTTTCTTCTCCTCCTTCATGGACATCAACTCCTCTTGAAGTATAGTGTTTTCCTTCCTATCTTCATTCATCTCTTGCATCATATCTCTCATGATGATAAGCTCTTGCAATGTCTCTAAATCAAAGAGTCTTGCTAAGGAAGATGGATTAGAAACATCACTTGTTGAAGCTGCCATCACAATTGTAATGTGTAAAAAAAGCTTCACAAAGCTTCAAAAAGTTTGTTAACAAAGAAGCATCTCCCTTCTTCAGCTTACACACATAAACTTGCACACAGTTAATTTCTCCTTGCACAAATACAAAACCAATAGCTAATTTTCTAGCTAACCCTGACAAACCATATCAAGGTCAAAATGAGCTAATAGTGCTCTGATACCAACATGATCTGAAATGTTGGGAAAACTTGTTAATGCTATGCAAGCTCCCTCATTAGTATTAGAAAAAATGTGTTTAGGATCATCTCACATTAACCAAAATGTGAGGAATTATGTGTCAAGTATTGAGTGTCTTTTATGAGAAATTTATGAGATTAATTAGTTGTTTAAAACACATACACATAAATTAAATTGCAAAGAAATAAAACACAACAAACTCATAAACACAAAGCTGATAAAGGAGTTCAACCCTACTGGGCTACATCTCCTTGGGCCTGCTTCAATGGCTAGGCCCTCTTTGGATTAATGGTAAATTATCTGATTACATGCACCTACAATGCTCTAATGGCTTTGCAATTTTCTCCATTGGATTGAGAAGACCCAAAGCCCCAAAAATGACTCTCCAAGCTCTGCAATTGGCCTTCAGCTGATCTAGGCTTGACCTCCTCTCCTGGTAGCCCTAGGCTTCCTTAAACTTCAACGTAGAAAAAACACGTACAAAAGTGCCTTTCTGCCTCTACAACCTATTCCACTGTGTTTAGAGCATCCAAATCATCTAGGAATGACTATTTCTGAGCCAAAATTGGTCGAAAACTACAAAAGTTATGGTCTCTTCAATTTTCCCTAGGAAAACTCCACCAAGTCTAGAGAAACTCCAGTTAAACCAACCAAATGTGGCACAATGCCGGATTTTTCAGACCTGCCAAACTACCGCCAAGTTAATCCGCATTTAATTAGTGGATAATCATGGTTTAATTAGAGTTAATACCACTTAATTTGTGTGATTAAGGGGTTAGCGTTCACATGTGGTTAAGCTTAGTGGCTACCTCCCAATGCACCATGTTTAACTCTTTAATTACAAGCTGCAACCATTGAATGTTAAGAAACATGTATGTGGCATAATGGTAAGGCTTTGGGTTTGTGTGGGTGAGGTCACGAATTCAATTTCGCTAACCTGCTAAATAGTTTTACCTGAGCTTTGAAAGGGCACGTGGTGGCCTCTGGGCTGCCACCTGTCAACCTCTCCTTGGTCCACCTAAAATGCACTTGACTAATAACATACAAACACTTGTCAAAATATGATTGAGCCATATGTCAGAATATTTTAGGAATATTCCTTAGAATATTCTTTTTGCTGACTGGATTGTACGGATGCCTAGTCAGCATCCCAGTCAGCTTGTACCAAAATTTTGCATGTTTGACAAAACGATCAGAACGTGATATCTTTCTCATACGAGATCTATTTTGAGTGAAACAAGTTGCATTGGGATCGTATCACCAAGACGGATGCGGTCGTTCAGGTTTTGAGCAATTATGAGCACTTTGATTTTTGAGAAAATTTGTGCCCCTAATCCAGATTCTGATCAAGAATAGTTGTGTTCTGCACAAAAGAGCTTGTTCATAATGTCAATTATATCAACATATTTGTATCTCACAAACGAGTCTAGATTCCTAAAAACGTAAATCAAATAATATCCAGTGATTATTCATGTATTTGATTGCACTATGACACTTTGAAATTTATGAGTTTTCTATTTTCACTCTAAAAGCCCCTTAGTAACAAAATTGAATTTTTGTACAGTCCATTTTGGTCTCAAGCAAAAAAAAGGTCAGTGCTAGTGAGTCAAGGCATAGTGTTTGCTCTGTACGATGACACACTCTAGGGTTTGTCGTTGATTAACCAACTTGTCGAACAAAAAAACTAGCTTGGGGCTATTGGGAAGGACCCTCTCTCTCGTACCTCCACTATTAAAATATTTTTGGATGACAATGTTACATTACTCATCCCAGAAGAATCTTACCAAGTAGCTTTCTTTGCATTGCAGTATATTTTTAGCCTTTAACAAGTTAGGGGGTGAATAAGCACCTTATCGTTGGCCCCAACATGCCCCCAACACCCAGTCTTTTCACTTCTTCATGGGGAATTATCAAGGAAATACACCGTATAATGTTATCAATATAACTCCTGCAAGTTACAATTATCAATATAACACTAGCAAGTTACAGTCGAATTATAAATTTAACATATTCACTACTTCTCGACGAGACCTGACGGTAATGCACAACTTGTTCATATTTAGAAAGTCATAATATCTATTGTGAACATCTAAATCTTGCTCTGCTTAGGCTTCTAATCTTGGAAGGTATGGAATCAGGTAAACTTAGTAAAATGCTTATGTCTTAGCCCGCAAGGCTATTTCTCCTACTATCTTCTTTATTTTGTTTTTTTCACTTTGTTATGCTCTATTGTTTTGAAGGCAACATTGAGAAGCGCCGACTTGAGACAATTCAGCTTTATGCTTCAATTTGCGCAATCATCTTCTTGGCTTCCAAAAGCTAACGGCTCACCTATTGATCTACCAACATAATAATACCAAGCACAAGAAACCTAGTTATCACCTTATGTATACAAGCAAGAATAAACCTCAAGATCTATTATGTAAGAAATCAGTTTGACAATTGAAACAAAGACGAGGACGGGGTTTCAGGTTGAGTGCAAGACCCCTCTGGCAGAGAGTTGTTGCTCTGAAACCCCCTTGTTAATAATAATAATCAATAACACTCTTAGTCAATTAAGTGAAATTAATAAAATATTAGTGTAAAAGTACTTGTATAAATTATTAATGAAAAGAGTAATTAATAATATGGGGAATTATTAATAATATGACATATTCATAATAATGACACATAAAAATCACTATAATAAGGGCATTATTAGGGAGGGGAATTATGATTAATAGTAAACAATAATACTTTTAGTATTAAAAAGAGAACCCTAATAAGAAATTAATAAATTAATAGTTTTATATTTTAGAAAGTAATAAACTTATAATGTAAAATAATATAATCATATTTTTATTTTTGTAAGTCTAAAATTTTATTGATCAAACAAAAATAAATTTATATCATTTGCCATTATGTTTTATTTTCTGCAACAATTTGCCTATACTAATGGTATCAAAGTAGATATGAATGGTACTGAGAATAGCAAAAGTAAACATAAAGGGACCAAATATACGGCTAGAGAGGAGAATCACCCAAATTGGAGCTAATCCTCAAGGCGACCATTCTTTCCTCTTTGTTTTCAAAACCTTGACCCATTGGCTTTCAAAAGGCAATTTGATTAAAGATATATGCAAATTACCATTGCACGTTGAAGGACAATTTCCTTATCAAAGCCAAAAGAAGCCGACTCATGAACTCATTTTAATATACCTATAGAAGCATTACTATTCAATATCTCTTTGGTTGTCGAAGGAGCATGGTCTACGCCAAGAGCCACATGAGATGTTTGAAGCCTTGAGTCTTGGACCTTGTATCCTAAATGGATTTCATCATCAAATTCTTCAAATTTGTCCTTGTCCAACTTAGAGGAGGCCTTGCCCTCCATGGGAGGAGGGTTGCGGGGCTTCCAACTTTCATATTTGGAATTTTGGATGTTCCACTTCTATTGAGAATTAAACGTTAGGCAAGAATTCTATAAGTGGTTTGTTTGATGACCGAAGCAACAATGAAAAGCAGTATTCTCATAGTCTAGAGCCTGGGTCCAGTGAAAATCACCAATTTTTAAATTTATTTTTTCTAGCAACCCTCTACTGATATCAATTTCAATACAAATTCTTCCATAGGTGTATACACTAAGTTGCCCACAAAAGGCATCAATAGTAAGGTAATAGATCAGAGAGTCTCCAATGCCTTGTAAGATTTTGTAGTGCCACAAATGAGTTGGTAGATTATGAAGCTTGAACCACATTGGCATCTTCTTAGTGATAACTATGGATGGGTCAAAATATGGGAACCAAGGTGTTAAAAACAATCTAGCATTGTCCCAAAACTAGGGCCCTTTAGATAAAACTTTTTTATAATCTTCCAATTCCTCAAATAACACAATGAAGAAGACTTTTGAGCAAAAAATAACCTTGTGATTCTTATTTGATATGATATGGATCCATTGGTAGAGATTGAACATGTGGGCACATAAGCCATTAAAATAATAGATTAGTGTTGCCTCTCAATACAACTAACAAAAATTCTCTAGATATGAGTGAGATATTTTTGGGGAGGGAAGTTCATTATATTTTTCTACCAAAATTGGCCCAGGAGTTGTATGGGCCCGATCCGCCTTAGAGGGATCGAGCATGGACAACATCTTTATAAGAAAAAGTATGAGAGAATAAAGCTTTACCTCCAGTCCCCCCTCATAGATGAAGAACAATGAAAACAAGGACATCTTTACCAATGTTGTAAACTGAGAGAGGATCAACATCATCCAACTGCTTACCTTGAAAAAGTAGGCATGGCATGCTTTAGGGAATACTCACTTGAAGCTATAAATAAAACTAGAGATCTCAAACCAAATTTGAAGAACAAAACATAATGAGTAGTGACTTCCCAGAAGGGAGCTTGACAAAGATCTGATAACAAGTTAATGAATTTGGCACACAATCTCCCGACAACATATTTGCAAGTGCAAAGGAAAATGCCCTCTGACGAGATTCATACTATAGACCGCTTGCACTCTAATGCAATGATGGTCAAGGACGCCATGAGGGTTTTTGAAAACTTTTGATTATACATAGACCATGAAAACCCTAGTAAAGCAATAGTAAGACCTTTATTTTAAAATAAACACACTTCTTACATTGCATATCCATGAAAAATAAAATCAAAATTCTAATTA